>JAATLQ010019009.1:93734-143111 GCA_013421005.1 Heliconius erato x Heliconius himera
AGACTTAAACTTAACTGTTATGATTTATGAAGGTAATCTCCACTAACAATTCAATTTTGTTTACTTTATTGTATAAAATATTATATAATAGTGCTTCAAAAATATATATTTTTATCAACAGTCATATAACCCAAACGTTTCGAATGTCATTCTTTAGCCAAGAATCTTACCAGCGCGATTGCTTTATAATATTCGCAGGCAAGGTAATGCCTTGAGTTCATTCAAATGACAATAACTTTTTTTTTAATGAACCGATTTTGATGAACTAAACTTTTGTAGTTAAGTTGAGGTAAAACAAAACAATTGGTGAAATTTTCAAGTAAATCGGTTCAGTACTTTCAGAGTAAAATGTGGACAAAAATATCGATAGACAGACAGACAAGAAACTCAAAAAAAATCTTTTTGCTTTCTATTATTCTTTTTAAGTGTCCCTCTATCCATTTCGGTCAAAATTACTAACTGTACAGACAAAATATTTTTACTGTCTTATTATATATAGAGATAATTAACATTTTTCAGAGGCGGCTTTCCCTTGTATTGTCAAAGCACCGCTTAATATAAGTAACACTCGAAAAGTAAACGATGGGACCGTACCAACTTATTTGAAACGTACTATACAAGATGTAACTCAATTAAGACATCAAATTGAGGATTTAAAAAAGGTATTTCATAATTTTAATGTGACGTCTACGCAAACAAAACGAATAAAGGCTATTATGATAGTTTCTCTTAAAATGGGCCAGTAGATAATTTCGATAAACACCGGGTATCCAAAGTGAAACACTGCAAGTACCTTTTATTGCTGTTCTGAACTATTAACAATTGTAATTTTCGATCATATATACATTTAAAAAACGCACAAATAATTATTTTTTATTAAGTTTGAAAAAAGCGATAAAACTACACTCTTTAAAAGTTTAAAAGAGCAATAAAAATATTTGCGATTATTCGCTTTCGGTATTTCACCTAGGTACTATCGAACTATAGATTATATGCTTATTTCATTATTATAAGGTACATCAACGAGAATCACAACTTTCTGATGCACCGTTTGACAGTTTTCTGTACTTAACACTTCGCTGCGGCACGTAAAATCGTAAACCATAATAGCGCTGTAGCGGGTCGAATTGTATTATAAATATGAGAATATTTCTTTCTCTATCCACTAGGGCAGTTTAAAATGCTTTAACTTAACGAAAACATTATGTTAACACATTTTTTTATAATGTCAGAATAACCTAGAATCCAATATACTAAGGTTCGATTCGCGAATGAATCTGTCAAGCAGGAAATGAGAAATAAATCAGAGAATATGACGAGTCGGTAATGACCTAATCTGCACTAGATTTTTTTTGTAGTAATGGGAGACAAAGACAAAAATAAGGGACTATAGAAAATAAAATCTTTAGTAAAAGAAAAGAAAAAAAAAGAATACTGAAAATACTTATTTAGAAAACGTATAAAAATTTGAACGCAGCGGGACTCGAACCCGCGCCTCCTGGAAACCGACCAGGCGCTCTGACCACTAAGCCATGCGTTCTCGCCAAGCTACGTCGAAACTTTTATACGCTTGTTACAACTTATTTATGTTGTTAGCATCTCTGTAGGGAGATTTTTACAAATTTCCGCTACCTAAAGATAATTACTAAGAATTATCGTTTGGCAAGAGAGAAACAATTTTTTAAATATTTTTAAACATTTTTAAAGTGTTATTCCACACTTAGGAAAGAAAAATACTTATTTAGAAAACGTATAACGTGAGTCAGCGCTCGTAATTTTTTCTTGACGGAGTTTGGCTATATTTGCCAATTTTCTCCAAGAATCCGATTTTGCCCAAAAAATCATAAATTCTTAGAATATCTGCCGAACCACTGAAAGTCGACTAGCATACATGGGAGTGAAATGAAATAAATACTGAGGTTCTCCATCCATATACATCCTTAGGCAGCCGTTGATCCGTCGATCACGTTACACCATGTATAATAGTTTGTTATGAGACGATTTTTATAAATTTTGAATTTCGAAAAAATTGTTAAATCAATGAAATTGCTATATAATGTTGTTTATATAGTAAACAAAACTTACCTTTTTTTTACTTGGTTTTCATTCATGTTTCATATTTTTTTTGTTTCTTGTTGATAAATATTTTTCAACTGCTGTCTTAGTGACAGTATTGACTATCAATAATAACTCATACTTTTATAAAAATTGTGTGTTTCTTTTATTGCTTGCCATCTTTGTATCGAGCGGCCATTACGTCATGTCGATAGACAGCACAACACTAAAAATTAAATAGTGGCGTGCTGCATCCGACCACCGGAAGCGGCCTGTTATAACAGCGGACCGTCCAAACAGGCAACCAGCCTTTTAAATAGGACCACTGCTGCATTGAGCTGATGATGATAATGGTGATGATGTAAACCGCAAAGGGCCTGCAATTATTTTTTGATGGGAAATATCTATAATTTTGACCATAACTTGAAATTGTGTTTTAATTAACTTTTCGTTAAAAATATTTTTAAGTAATAGTTAATTAAATAGAGAACACAAGTGCTTCGAACTGAAGTATGTTTGTTGTGCAATGACCCGCGGCAAGACATCACATGTCAGTGTAGCCATTTAGTCCGATTTTGCTGCGGACGTGGAACGTTGGCGTTCTATTATCTCAGTTACTTGTAAAAAAAAAAATTAAAACATATATTTTTTTAAATATGATTATAAGAAGAAACATTGGTGTAACCCATTGGTCTGTCTGGCATTAATGATTATCTTAGAATGATTAACAATCATTTTCAGATTACCTTGATTCAGTAAAATATTTTGTGTGTCTTTCTTTTGTAGCATTTTTTAAATTTATTTATATTTAAATTGA
The DNA here is from genome assembly GCA_013421005.1 of Heliconius erato x Heliconius himera. Classification (NCBI taxonomy): domain Eukaryota; kingdom Metazoa; phylum Arthropoda; class Insecta; order Lepidoptera; family Nymphalidae; genus Heliconius; species Heliconius erato x Heliconius himera. Next base: position 96,607 of record JAATLQ010019009.1, read on the forward strand.
TAGCTTGTTAATGCAAATAATTGCAATATTTAATTGTTTTCCAAAATGCGAGCAAGCGAGTTACATACTCGTAGCTGCGCATAAGAGAAACATGGATTTTCCAAGTTACCACTAGTAGAATTGTTTAGCCTTGAGATTTATTTATATCGTGCATCTCGTTTTGTTTTCTGAATAAAGGTGTAAATATTTACAAATAATTTAGTCATCTATTTAGGTGTGGTAATGTGTGTGGTAATTAGAATATTTTTTTTTCTTCACGCTGTATTCCGCACACAGCAGGGTAGGCAGAGGGAACCTAGTGTTAAGACACGCCGTTCCTCACTTTCTACCGAATTCCTGAGGCATTGTGTGTTGAGTGGCAGAACTCAACGCCGCGCTTTGCCTCGACACCAGAGCGAAGAAATGGAAATATAAATTCAATTAATTTATTCAATTCAAATCCTAGAAATGCTTTCTAATATTCAGTAAAATTGCTAACAGCTTATTTATATAGCAAAATATCAATAATTAGTAAAATAACAAAACAAAATAGAGGCCGTTGTGCACAACAAATGCGGCTGTTTAGGGTTTGATTTTCACTTGGGGTAATAAAATATTTAATATTTTCATTTCCTCGCTCTAGTATCGAGGCAAAGCGCGGCGTTGAGCTCCGCAACTCAACACGCAATGCCTCTAGAATTCGGCGGAAAGTAGGGGACGGAGTGTGTTAGCATTAGCGGAAAACGGTGCGAGGCTAAAAAAAAGGAAATTTCACTGGATATTGAAGATATAGGTAAAATTATAAAATAAATGATCCATTGGAGTTATCAAGATGCAAATATTACTATTTTGTTACAAAATAAATAGATATATAGAAAACATTAATTATATAGCAAATTAACGAGATATTAATATTTTTTATTATTATTGTTTTTATTGAATATTACGCAACCTAATATATGTAATATTCGCAAAAACCAGAGAATTAATCAGTACAAGAAATTGTTTACATGATGAAAGTGTAACATTTTGAACCTATTATTATTTTTTCTATTGAATAGGAATCCATCAAGAAAGAAGATTTGTGGCATATGGAAGAGAAAATAACAAAAATAGTTCAGAAGTCTGCGGTTAGTAATATTTTTTAACAAAAAAATCGACTTCTTCATTTTCAACCGGATCCCATGTTCAGAACCTAACTAAATATTTATCTAACTATCCTTGAACTGTATCTTGTCCAATAAAAAAATATTATCGAAATCGGTTGGCGGGATATTGAGTTATTCATCCATTTGTCGTACAATGCAAATTTAAGACTTGTGTTTACTTGCATTATCAGAAATGGACAAAATTAAAATAGAACCTCACGGGAAGCAATAGCTTCCAAATAAAAAAGAATTAAAATCGGTTCACCCCCAAAGTTTTGAGGTAACAAACATAAAAAATACAACCGAATTGATAACCTCCTTCTTTTACAGAAGTCGGTTAAAATATACATAAAGTACCTAATCTACACTAACTAACCAGTGCTACTTTCACTCCGCGGAGGCATTCCCATAAGAAAATACATAAGATGTACATCTTAATTTAGCTTCGCTTATTTTACTTTAAATTTATCAATATGGGTGTAAAGCGATCGACGGGTCAATGGTCTGTCTATGAGCAGAAGACATCAGTACCTATCCATTTTATCCTCATTTATGTTTGCCGATTTTCAATGGTTCTTTTATGTTTCTTTAATGCTATTCGATTGAAATTTTTAGTATTTATCCTTTATATGCACTTGTAGTTCTTAAAATAGAAGATACAAAAAAATTAAGAACGAATCACTGAAAATTTATGAACATACATGGGGGTAAATGGATAGGTACTGAGGTCCCCTGTCCTAGACAACCGTCGTTCCGTCAATCGCTTTACACTCTGTATAATAACTTTTGTTGGTTTTCAGAAGGTGGATAATATGAGCTTATCAAACAAAACTACTAAATATAATAAGGAAATAGATGAAAAAAAAAACAAAAAATCGTTTCTTAAGGATTCAAAAGGCAACAAATATTTCGAAAATGAAAATATTATAAAGAAAAAAACTCCTCAAAAAGAAAATTTTTCTTTTGAACACCGATATAGCCACTTAGAAAAAAGCACAGGTAAAGTTTTTAGAAAAAGGGAACAGTCTTTTGCTGTTAACTTATGCTTTTGTGAAACAGCAAAGAATGTTAATAAAATTCCACATAACCAGAAGCAAAAATTTTTAAAAGTACAAAGATTAAAATTATCAAAACATAATATTATTAATGCAATTAGTTTAAAACAATCAAAACCAATGATGTTTTCAAGTTCTAAAGGTTATTATGAGGCTCCAGAATATAAATGTCCTAGTGATATATGTTTTCATAAAATACCTTCTAACAGATCTATAGATGACTTGCTAGATAGTTTGAAAAGAACGGAAGGCACAACAGATTATTCAATCGATAGAGACAAAAATAACGAGAAACATTGTTTTACAATACCAGTGAATTTAAGTACTGTGAAAAGTGAAATAATCGAAAAATATACAGAAATAAATACTACTAAAAGTAAGACGAATATTCCCGTTTTCTCTGTCATAGCATATAATTCTAATAATAAAGGCACTGATTGTGTAGGTATGGTACCATTAGCCACCCAATCTGAATATCTAGCTGAAATAAATTTAGATAGAAGTAATGATAACACTTGCAAATGTAAAGTGAAACAATTCATTACCAAGTTTGACCAAGGCTACGGCAACGACATATCTTCAGATGATTTATATACATGTCTCAATTCTGAAACGTGTAATTGCATTAAGTATCCAGGAAAAAACAATAATAAATTAAAAGCAAAATTTTCAAAAAATATAGAGCCTCTATTTTCAAAAGAATCACAAAATGATTCAATAAGTTTACACCAACTCCTATCTGGAGGCTGCAATAGCAAAAAAAGTAAACAAGGCATAAATTTACCTATAGATTCCTTTATTCAAGACGTCATCAATAAATCTGAAATAATTCCCTCGGACAAATTTGATGTAAAGTTTCTAGGTGTGACATTGAAAGATGCTAATAAAAATAATGAGGCTAATATTATATCATGGGCAAATAGTCCAATTACACAGTCACAGTGTAGCTTAAACAATTATAAGAATAAAGATCTATTTCAAAATATAACAAGTAAAAAGTCTAAAATCGAATCGTTAACAAATAAATTGTCGAATGCAAAAGTAAATGGTCAATCAAAGTGTGTTTGTTGTAAGGAAAATTCGATTTCAAACGATTTGGAGATAAATGTCTTTAATTTACTAGAACAGCACTTAAAAGAAAAACTATATGAACTCCAGCGTAAATGTAAATTCTCTCATATTTCTCGTCTAAAAGAAAAAGAATTGTTACTTTCTATTTTACAAAAGGTCAAGGAGGTTATTTCAGAAAGTACTAACCCTCTTACTTGCTCATGTTCAGGATCAAACGATAATGATGTACCTTGGTCTAGGGCCTATGGCCTGTTACAAGAATATATAAAACTAAAAATTAAACGAGTTGAGTGTTCTTGTGAGTCCAAGGATCAAAATGAAAAATCTGCAGTTCCTAAAATATTACAAAAAGTTTGTGATTTAATTGAAAATGATTTTCAACGTTTAAAGGGTAAATATATCTTTGAAAATAAAACAAACAATTTTGATCAAACACAATTGGATAAGCAAACTTCTCCCGTTCGACAACAGTTAACTGAAATATTTGTACAAGTAGATAAAAATAAAAATAATAACCAAGAATTTAAAAATATGGATAATATCAGTTGTCAAGTGTCTTCTCATATCAATGCTGAAAACAAATCATGTGATGTTCTGTTTAATGAATTTCGAAACTTAAATACAAATGAAAAAAATGTTTCCTGTGATTTAAAGAACGTTCATGTAACTGATTGTGAATGTCAAAACGCTGTACAACATTATGTTGATACTGAAGTTTTCGTTAATTTATATACTGAATGTAAGCCCACTTTTTTTTTGGAAGATAAAATAGATGAGATGTCTAAATCACCTAAGACCACCTCATCAGCTTTATTAGGTGCAGAAATACAAAATACAAAATCTAAAACTGATATCAGTGAAAACAACTTTGAATATCCTTATTTTGGTTATACACTAAATTGTTCGTGCGATCGTGCATTAGGAAATTGTCGTTGTGCAATGTCAATGATTAATGCCAGCTACAAAAAAATTGATTATTTGTGGAAATCTGCAGCAAATGAACATTGCTCTAAAAATATTTCGTACATTATGTCTAAAGTTCTTAATACAGTGAAATCAGAACCTATAAATATGAATGGGACATCCCATAGCTCCAGCTCTAGTAAACTTAAAGTTGTAACGTTTTCGGATAAAGGCAGCTGTACACCATACTATAAGGACATAGTATTAAAAAAATCTACAGAAAAATATGAAATATTTAAAAATACTGCAAGTTCTACTGACAATCATTTTACTGACGCTTGTAGAAGCAATAAAGATAGTACTTGTAATAATTCAAGTAAACAAAACTTTATTGGCAGCAACAACTATAGTATAGATTCAGGACATGCAAGCAATAAACGTTTGCTTTATGAGTCTCTGCAACTTCCCACGGAAAATTTCTATAAGTATAATAAGGAGAGCTATGTAGTATACTCAAATAATAACTTAGATACAGCGTCGGAAGGATGTGAGTGTAAAATGATACCTGTTTGTCACGTAAAAATGTTAATAGAAGATATTGAGAAAAAAATGATTGAATCTAAATGTACATGTGACACGTTATCTTCCCGAATTTGTCCAGTACACGCAGAAGGCTTTTGTGATCAACAACAAATAAAAAAATAGCCTTTTTTGTTTATTCGCTCTATCTAATTATTAATTTTATTTTATTTTCTAAATTTCTTATAACTGTATTTGTGGCATTATTATTTAACATTTTGTTAATTTACTTATTATGTTATTGAAATATTGATTTTATTTTAATGTTTTAATTACAAATTCCCATGTATATAAATAAAATAAATTGGAACTTAGATTTGAGATTATTTATTGATATCAATTAATATTTTAACAATCACAAAACGATTATACATACCTATAATTATATACATATGTGTATGTATATACAGGATGATTTTTAAAATTTAAATTTATTAAAGTAGCACTGAATAGTTCTCTCTAAATGCCCTTAATAAGAAGAAAAGTTACATCCTATAATTGCATTTTTCATTTTGAATTTATTTATTAAATTAATTTTCGAAAGAGCGTTAGTTATCTAAGCCAACAAAAAGTTGAAAAAATATTCTGCCAAGTTTTTAAGTTTGTTAATTTTTTTTTTATTTTAATTGTTTTTAAAGTGTTGTTCCACACGTCGCGGGGTTCCGAAAGACGCGGGTTCAAATCCTGCTACGTTAAAATTTTTGTACGATTTTCTAAAAAGTATCTATATTTTAATTTGTTTTTATTAATATTGTCTATAGTTTTTTCAAATTATGAATTGGCTTGCTCATTAAACTCAGCCTGTATAATATAATAAGAAATTGATTATAACCATTATCAGTTGCTTTGCAGATTAGCCCAGTAGTATACTCCAGACGTTTAACAAAGTGACATTTTTTGTAATTTTTAATAACTTTTCATTTGGCGATAATATATAAATACATTTTAATTTACATTATTATATTAATATGGATAAAAGTGAAAGCAATGACGTCAAAGAATCGAATGAGAAGAAAAAACGTAATAAGCCAAATTTAATATCTAGAATTTTTATATGCTGGGTGTGCCCTGTACTTTTTAAAGGTAACAAAAGGGATGTGGAAGAAAATGATCTCATCGTTCCTACTAAGCAATATGATTCTGAAAAACTTGGCGAAAAATTTGAAAGGTAAAATAACACGTTATTATTTGATAATCTATGACGAATTTCAAAATATTTCACCATTTTATATATTTATTAGCTTTGCTTTGAGTTTGTTAACTGAATTGTGGTAAGCTCAAATATTTTGAAAAAAATAAGTAAGTAAAAAACTGTGATTAGGTCTATTAATCAATATATTTTATTCAAAAATAATTGTATTTTAAACTTTCTTCATCTTCTTTAAACCTGTTAATATTTGTCCTTTTTTTTTTAAAAAACATAATAATTATATTGTATTGTAGATATTGGCTAGCGGAATATAGTCGGGCGTTGCGTAAAAATCGTAAACCATCTCTTTGGAAAGCATTAATAAGAGCATATTGGTTAACTTATTGTCCTGGTGCTATTTTGCTTCTTATAAATGCTACAGCCAGGTATTTATATTTTGCTTTGCGTAACGTTTGGCTTTTTACAAGTGATAAAAAAATCAGTTTCACGCTGTATCCCGCATATAGCAGGTTAGGCAGAGGGAATCTAGTTTTAGGACATTCCGGTACCCACTTTCCGGAACATAACTCTGGATATTTTGCCTTGGTGCCAAATTATTAGTATATAATAATTCATTTCCCCAAGTTGGGATCGAACCCACAACCGTCCCATTACAGTCACACCCTTGTGCCCCTGCGCTACGACGGCCTCACATCCTTTTAATTGGTTAGCAACGTAAAGTGCGGGTGGAATCCTCAACTCAATTTTGAAGCAGATATCTTCCCTCGATTGAGCTGAATTTTTGTATACACGTTTAGTTTGTATGAATATGTGACTTTATCTAAATCCCATATAGTGGAACTTCCAAGATGACAGATTAAATTTTCACAATCCATTCCTATAATATAAGTGTCACTATATATCCAATATGACGTACTGCTGACGATGACGAATTAAGTTTGTATGCTTTCCTACAAATGTGGATATTGAATGAAAGGACTAGCTGATAACACCAATGTGAGTTAAACTCTGTTACATCAAAAATTTTGACTTGTTGGTGTACCTACTAGGGTTTTTGCAGTTCTCTATTATGTTATTGAGGTCGAATTGTTCGAGTCTGTAGCGTCGGTTAAATAACTTTGATTTGAGAAGGATAACTCCAAAATCTGGCGGAGCATACGTAGCCTTTCCTAGGGTAAAATTAGTAGTTTAATTTTGTTCAAAATCACATACACACAGGAATATCCTTTCATTTAAAATTATTTTTATACTTAGGTATATAATAAAGAAATAAAAGATAAATTTATTTTTCAGAACTATTCAGCCTTTACTTTTTTCAACATTACTGTCTTACTGGTCTGCAAACGCCAGTCAGTCTATAACAAAGCAGGAGGCCGGCTATTATGCTATCGGAATGCTTGTTCTAAATTTTATAGCTCTCATGACACAGCATCATAATAGTTTATTTGTAAGTCGATTTAGCTTAAAAATGAAGGTAGCATGTTCATCAATTATATACAGAAAGGTAATTTTTTTTCTTATAAATATTTTAAATGAATTGGTACTTGATATGTAAAACAAAAACTATAGAATTGAACTAAAGACATATACAAATAAATAAAAAATATAAATAATAATACAATAAAAATAAATAAAAAATATAATAGACTGAGACTAGTGGCGCAATGGCACAAGCGTGTGACTGTAAACACGAAGGTTGTGGGTTGATTCCCTTTTGGGGAAATTAATTATTATTTATTAATATTTTCATTTCTTGGCTCTGATAACAAGGCAAAGCGCGGCGTTAAGCTCCACCACTCAGTACTCAGGCAGGACAGCGGGACCTTTCCTGCTATAAGCGGGATACAGCTACAGCGCGAAGATGAAAAAAAGTATAGTATTTTAAGCTTGGAGTCCTCTAGAAATCTGTAATTTTGTAGATACTACGAATGAGCCAGACATCTATTAATGAAATTGCAGCAGGCAAGATAGTCAACCTTCTGTCTAACGATGTAGCGAGATTCGACATGGCGTTTATGTTCTTGCATTATTTGTGGTTGGTACCGTTGCAATTATCAGTTGTTTTATACTTCTTGTACGATGCTGGTGGCTATGCTCCTTTTGTCGGTCTCTTTGGCGTAGTGCTCTTAGTTCTTCCTATTCAAGGTATAAATTATATTGATTTATTATTATTATTTATTATTATATCTATTTTATATTCGTCTTTATATAAGACATTCTATTTCAGCTGCATTGACGAAACTTACGGCTGTAATAAGGAGGACAGTAGCTCAAAGAACTGACAAGCGAATTAAGTTAATGGCGGAAATAATAAGCGGTATTCAAGTAAGTAACACAGCATTACATTTATACATAATATATAGTATATATAATATATATTATATATACATACGAGCATATGTTCTAAAAATATATATATTTTACGTGTCTTTTTACCTATTTTGAAAAAACTTCAGTTGAAACAGCTTGTGATGTTTTTTTACGAATTCAAATTTTATCACGCAATGAACAAAAAACTACAACATGCAGGTGGCTTCATGTTACATATTTAAATGAGGCATACATCAGAGAATACAAAAATACCTGTAGTTGTTAGAAATACACACAAAATATTTTTCTAGAGCATTTTATCGCGCTCAGATTCAGATATTTTTTTTAATGGCCAATATCTCGGAAACGATAGAATTTCAGTGTATTCTATATGCAGTAAAAGTACTGGGAATTTACCTACTAATACCAGTACCACCCAGTAATAGTTTGTCTGTCTATCTACCAATCACTTGTATATTAAATATTTAATATCTACTAAATATATATCAGTATGAGGTCAGGTACTGATATGAGGCCAGTCGTGGCGTAGCGGCACGAGGTGTGACTGTAAAACCGACTGGTTGTGGGTTCGATCCCCACTCGAGGAAATGAAATATTTACTTAAATTTATATTTTCATTTCTTCGTTCTCGTGTCGAGGCTAAGCGCGGCGTTGAGCTCTGCCACTCAACACGCAATGCCTCCAGAACTCGGTAGAAAGTGGGGGGTGTCTTAACACTAGGTTCCCTCTGCCTACCCTGCTGTGTACGGGATACAGCGTGAAGCTTTGCAAAATAAAAAAAGAAAATATTATTTACCTCTATTAAACGAAATTCTTTCATGATCAGTTTACTGCATTTCATATTAAATTCATGTCTCGACAGGTTCAGACTTGTTAAAGCTTTCATTAGACAGTTATTATAGTAATGTAAACACTGCTGTTTTACACTGTTGTTTTAAAGTTTGCAATGGCTGATAAACAAAAAATACTAAGACCAATTTTTTTTTAACCTTGTTAAAACGAATTATTGACCATCTTAACCTCTGTATAACGAATTACTTGATTTAACGAATTATTTTCTGATTCCCTTCAGTATCATTAAAATGAGGTTGCACTGTACATTTTCCAACATAAGTTACATTTTCACCTATCTAATGTTGTTCCATAGAGCGGCTTGCAATTTATAGTAGTATAGCAAATAGCCATATATTATCGTGTGAACTTTTTTATTTATTATTTTTAGGATTCCGTACTTCAAAAGGAAAATACTTAATAAGTATTGAGAAATAAGGATTCTGTATTTCTATAAGAAAATACAGAATAAGGGTATAGGATCACTTTTTTCCTGAAATTTATTATGAAATATTTTTTTGATATATTTTATTTCTTTTGACATACTAACTATTGATGCATAAAGAAATTTTAAAATCTTTATTGTCCGTTAATTGGCTTGGCTCTCCTCCCTCCTTTGTCATGGATAACTTTATATCTGTACTAAATTTTATATTAGCTTCATTGGCTTAAGCGTGAAAGGGAACAGCATCCAGACAAGCGGAATTACTTTTTAGTTTATAAAACTAATAACCCATGGAAACCATCGATAATTTATGTCCTTTGTTTACTGACTACAAAAAATATATTATAGCATATGCTAAGCCATGGCATGTTTTCGACAGATGATATATTTATTCCACTTATAACTTATATAATCTACTTACAGGTAATCAAAATGTACGCTTGGGAAAAGTCCTTCCAGAGCGTTGTAGAAATAGCTCGCCAATTCGAACTGAATGCTCTCAGAAAATCTATCTTTGTTCGAAGTGTGTTCTTAGGATTTATGATGTATGCAGAACGTAGTACATTATTCATCACATCATTGACCATTATCCTGTCTGGAGTATTGCTTAGAGCTGATATGGTATGTGTTAAAAAAATTAAATTAGCTTCACGCTTTATCCCGCACACAGCAGGGTAGGCAGAGGGAACCTAGTGTTAAGACACTTCGTTCCCCACTTTCTGCCGAATTCTGGAGGCATTGCGTGTTAAGTGGCAGAACTCAACGCCGCGCTTAACCTCGACACCAGAGCGAAGAAATGGAAATATAAATTTAAGTAAAAATTTCATCTCCTCGAGTGGGATTCGAACCCACAACCAGTCGGTTTTGCAGTCACACCTCGTGCCGCTGCGCCACGACAGGCCTCATGTGGTATGTGTTATTTATATTAAAAATATATTTACATGTTATAGTACTATATATTCCGAGCAAATTATACTTTAAAATTCAACATTGGCAACCTTTTTTTCAGATATACCCTATTAAAGTATTTCTCGGCATTGTGCAAATTAATTTGACCTTTATTTTACCGCTTGCCATAGCAAGTCTCTCGGAACTAAATGTGTCCTTAACACGCATCCAAAATGTTCTCACAATGGGTAAGTTACATATTATGTAGAAAAAAATATTGTTAATTTTTACATTTTTGAAGTGGTATTCCACACTAAATATGTAAATAAAGGAAATCTGGCTTTTTAGAGGAACGAGAAGACTTGTCGGTGTTAACGAAATTTGAACAGCCCATTGTCCCTGTCAGTTTTAATGGGAAACCAGCCACCATGAATTCCAATTCAATAGTTGCGCGGAAATATTCTGCAACAGACACTTTCAGACCATCCATTGGTAAGCTTTAAATTTACAATATTAAAATGATACAATATTATCAAGTATGGCTGGTGTTAGAATTTTATTTTCTTGTTAATATTTGATAACCAGTTTTACCGATAGTTACTTCTGTATGATGACCTGGATAAAACTTGAAACATATATAATTTTTACATGTTATTTTGCCTTTAAATAGTTTGTAAAAAATATTATCAATAAACAAAAATATTATTTACTAATAGTGTTTTATAATATGTGTGTACATACGTACAAATAACTTAGTAAAACTTAACTTCACGCTTTATCCAGAGCTTTAACAGAGCTCCAAGCACTACGTTCTCTATATACCTCTTTCACCTCGTTCTCTGTCATCAGCCTCCTCATACATGCCCTCCGGGGGATCCTCATGCTTTTTACGTGACCTTCCTCCAGTATCTTTGATATTGTGTTTTCGCAGGTCAACCGAGGTCTCCTCCTACCTCTGATACCACTCACTTTTCCACCATAAATATTTTTTGCCATTCTTTTGTTCGACGTGCCCAAACCAGATGAGCACGTTCTTCTTCATTCTCACCGTGACATCCTTGTTAGTACCTGCTATTCTTTGTATCTCTTCATTGCGGATTCGATCAGCTAAGCTGACTCCGCATATTCTACGAAGAAATCGCATCTCCACGGCATTCATCTTTCTTTCATTCTTCTTTTGTAATATAATACCCACGTTTTGCTGCCGGTACCAACGGCCCTAACGCTACGTTGTGTACGGTCAAACGCGCAGCTGTGCAGACATTTCGCCGTCTCATAAAAGCAGCTAAGGCTCCGTTAACCCTGTTACCGGCAGTAATACTCCTTTCCACATCCACTCGTACACACTATTTTTCCATCTCTACTGAATATACTTTCCAAATATACCATCGACTTCATTCACTTGTTATAATATCTTGTCATTTACACTGATCTTGCATTCCATCCTTTCTTCATCTCTCAAAAACCAGAACTTTTGTGATATACACATTCAGGCTTAGATGATTATTTTCTTACCCTCCATTCAGAGTGCTGACTACTGCCTGCAACTCACATTCTGATGATGTAATAGGCACTGCATCATCTGCGTACAGCAGGCAATTTACATTAAAGTCACCTACTTTCATATTCATATCACTTTTTTCACTTCTTGGAGACAGCTATCCAAATACAAATTGAACAACCAAGCTGACATGGCGCAGTCTTGTTTAACACTCGATTGGATGTCAAACCAAGGTGACATGCCAGCTCCTATTCGCACACAGGCCGAGTAATCTTTGTAAAGAGATTTTACAGCCTGCAACAAGGGTTGGCTCACATTATACCAGAGTAGTATCTCCTATAATTTCGCTCATACAACTCTGTCAAACGTTTTTTCCAAGTTCAAAAAAGCACAAAAAACTTTTTGGTTAACGGCCAAATAAATATTTCCGTGATTATGCGGAAGTAAAAAATCTGATCCATACATCCTCTTCCAGGTCTAAAGACCTCAAGGAGTCTTTCTTCTTTCCTTCCACAACAGCCTTTCAGACCTATTGCATTCTTCTCGCTAATAATAATACTACAATACGTACAAATATATATTAAAAAGTTTAAAATATACCCTACTGTCCGATTTTGTAGGATATGAAAACAAAATGAAATTATTTCAATCAATGTATTATATTTATTGATTGAAGTAATCCTATCTCAGCTAATATTGAAATAGTCAATATCTAAGTTTAAATATATTAATTATTATAGATTAATTTTTAATTATTTTCTTTAGTTGATTCACGTCTGCCAGTCGCAGACCGTATAGTAGAGCTGTCATCTGTAAGCGCTTCTTGGAACATTAATAAGGATAAAACAGGAGAAATGACGTTAAAGAACATTAGCACTTACATTATGAAAGGAAAGCTTTGCGCTGTCGTTGGTCCTGTCGGCTCTGGAAAAGTAAATCATATGTTACAATATTTTCCAGATGTATAAAGTATATATTTATTTAAGATACTTTTTAGTAAACTGATTAACAATCTGATGTCAGTAAAAAAATCGACATTTGTATGACACGAAAAATATATGTTTAATACTTATTTTTTTAGAAAACGTATAAACATTTTAACGTAGCGGCAATTTTTATACGTTTTCTAAGAAAATATTTTTCTTTGCTAAATGTAGAATAACACTTTAAATTAAGTTAAACATTAAATATTTCTTATTGTTGTTTTTAGTCTTCACTATTGCAAGTATTACTTCGTGAACTACCCGTAATTAGTGGATCTTTGAGCGTAAAAGGCAGTGTGTCTTATGCATGTCAAGAATCCTGGCTTTTCCCGGCGACAGTGAGAGAAAATATTTTGTTCGGGCTACCCTATGACGTTGTCAGATATAAAGAGGTGAGGAACATCGTTTTCTCTTTTAATTTGTTTAATACATAAATAGAATCGGGGTACAGGCAAATGTGTTAATTACCTATAAGTGCCTCTTTGATTGTTATAATTAAAAAATTAAATTAAATTAAATGAAATTAGCTTCACGCTATATCCCGCACACAGCAGGGTAGGCAGAGGGAACCTAGTGTTAAGACACTCTGTTCCCCACTTTCTGCCGAATTCTGGAGGCATTGCGTGTTGAGTGGCAGAACTCAACGCCAAAGAATATAAATTTAAGTAAATATTTCATCTCCTCGAGTGGGGATCGAACCCACAATCAGTCGGTTTTACAGTCACACTTTGTGTCCCTGCACCACGACCGGCCTCAATATATATATAGGTTTGTTATAAAATAATCATTGCATATTATTTTTATATAGGTTAGTAAGGTTTACTTATAATTTTTTGTATTACTTTGATAATATTTTTCATTTATTGCTTTTGTTGCTATTTTTTAGCAATATTGTACGCCACGATAGTGTTGACGATAATTTTTTATCATATCAATTTATTTGTAACCTTCAATTATCGACCTTCTTATATGTTTGTGTTTATTTAAAAAATCTTTAAAAATTATGAATTCTTTTAAAAAGCGTCTTATATAATAAGAAATATTTATAATCTTATTTATAATAAATCATTTACTTCTGTGAACATTTATTTTACGATATATCAAATTTAAAAGTATTTCTAAAATAATATTATATTTTACGTATTTTTTTTTTACACGAAATCCTCTTTACTCAATTTATTTTTTAATATATTGACACATTTCTTTATAAGATTTGCCGAGTGTGTTCGTTATTACCGGATTTCACACAGTTTCCATACGGTGACCTGTCGTTAGTAGGAGAGCGGGGTGTCTCATTATCTGGAGGGCAGAGAGCTAGAATCAATCTGGCAAGGGCCATATATAGAGAAGTGAGTACATGAAAAAAAAAAATACTAATCAGGAACAATATTCAATTTCATAAATAATTTATTAAATATCAAGCCTTTACTTTTTCTTTAATTAAATACAAAAGGTAGAAAGCAGGGAAAAGAACAAATACAGGCGAATAAGTGTAGGTTACTAGTTTCTTCTTTGTCTTGCAATATGCAGAATAAGGCATTAAGCTGAAAAAATATGAGGGAAAAAATACTCATGTTTCTACGGATTCACGTGGCGGATGTGATGGTGGCAAGATAAGGAGCACAGAGCAGTGTCTCATCTCTACTATTCAAGCTGTTTACAAGTTTTATCCGGCTTAAGGCAGAAGCCTAGAGAAATATCATATTTTGGATTTTGTGCTTTTTTTCATATATTTCAATCAAAATGATCAAATTAGGGGTTAGATTGATAATTGAGTAAAGCTAACCGTTTAACATATAGATTCTTAATACATTGTCTTGATGACATTGATCGCTAGAAGTGTCCTTCATCCTACCAACAAGTGTTAGCTGGCCCCTCTGTCTCTTTAAAATAATCATAATAATTTATTTAGCAAAAATCTCCAGTACAAATATCGAAACTTATATTCTAAAACGGTGGCAATTTGTTGAAATGCAAAAGAGGCCTTTTTACTAAATTGCTTTGATCTGGTTTCGTCATTTGGACGCGTTAATATGGAATTTTAACAGTGCTGGACACCAATCATGAATTAGGGTGCGCAATTTTAAAGCTAATGGGATACAAAATTCTCCTATATATTCCATGTTTTATTATTCATCGTTTTCGTCTTACCGAATAAAGGATTTTACTGTAATTAAATCGTCTACCTTTTCAAGATCATTTAAAAAGCTGTAGGCTTTATAGTATGCGAGGCCTTTGTAATCTATCTTTTTCCGAAAAAAAATATGTTAGGGAGTTGGCTTTAGAGCTTGTAGAAAAACTTTCACCGTCAATAATAAATCAAGGATAATATGAGGTACATTTGGTATTTCATCTTTCCAAACATAAACTATGACGTTTACTTGGTTTTATGTTCATTCCTTGCGTCCACATACAGAATTCCTCTACTTCATTTAATAGTAACCGGACATGGCTTTAGGTCTTGGCTTTGTATGACGAGATAGTTCGCAAATGCCATGTCAAAGTCTGTGTAATTGTTATTGAACTTTAACCGATAATCTAATTTTTATCTGCATACTAATAACTAAATTAAATTTGAGCAACAACTCTGAAATAAATCAAAATTCAGCTTAAGGTATCACTTAAAATTATTTGTAATATATTAAATTATAAATATGTCATATTTTTACCACAAAAGTATACATATAATATTATTACATGAGATATACAGGTGTAAAATGAATGAAGTCAAATATACATACACACGTTGTTTCGGTTCTGCGGTGCGAAACGTGCATGTCATGATGTGGAAAGTTACGAGTGTGAGGTGAATTAAATGTCACAGACGTCATAATATAGATGTTGCGGCTTGAAAATATGAAATATTAATATTAATGATTTTGTTACTGATTATAATTTTGTAAAACTATGTATGTTATTTTATATCTTATGACAATTTGAAAGCAGTATTATATCTTGAAATGCATTAGTCAGAGGCATTTCAAGCAAAAATAATTATTTATCTGATATCTCTTTATCTTGTTTTATAACAACAGAATTATAATTCTTGACATAAATATGCTAATATCTTCTCATCAACTTAGCCGTAACTAATGTTCATTAAAGTTTATAGTTTAGGTATATTGCAACCTATTTAGACCAGATGGCACTCTACGGGCGTCAGATTAAATCATTACACATGCAGAATTAAAATTATGAGAAATTCTAAATTCAGTTTTTTATTGGTTAAAATTTAATGATTTTTGTGATATCCTTGTACACATTGTGCATATTGAATATTTCAGGCTGACATATATTTATTAGATGATCCTTTATCAGCTGTGGATGCTAATGTTGGTCGGCAGTTGTTCGAAGGATGTATACAAAGGTATTTAAGTGGACGAACACGTATTTTAGTCACGCATCAAGTACAGTTCCTAAAGGCCGCCGACTTTATTATAGTTTTGAATGAGGTATTTTAATATATAAACATTGTATATTTAATTACTTGAATTTAAAAAGATTCTCAAAAGTAAACTAAACAAAACTTGTGTTTTCTTTAAAGGGTTCTATTAAGAATATGGGGTCATATGAGGACTTGGTTAAATCCGAAATAGAATTTTCTTCTGTACTGTCGAGTAACAAGGAAAACAACGACGAGGATAACACTGATAAGGTGACTGAAATTGCTTTGAGTGGGTTTGATAAAAGTCTGCCCTTTTTATTGTGTACTTAACCCATTGTGTTTGTTTTGGAAGGACGATGGTAAACCAGTATTACAGCAAAGTATATCACGAGTGTCTGTTAGTGAGGACAACCCCAAGGCAGAAAAAGAACAAGTATTGGAGGCTGAGGAACGTGCTAAAGGAAACTTAAAATGGGCAGTGATACAACATTATATACAATCAGTTCGGTCCTGGCCAGTAGTGATGGGAGCTATATTCTGTTTATTGCTGACTCAAGCTGGAGCTACATTTTCCGACTACTGGCTAAGTTATTGGTAAGTTAAGTTAACTAAGAGGCCGGTCGTGGCGCAGAGGCTCAAAATGTGACTGTAAAATCGAATGGTTGTGGGTTCGATCCCCAATCGAGGAAGTGAAATATTTATTTACATCTATATTTTCATTTCTTCGCTCTGGTGTCGAGGCAAAGCGCGGCGTTGAGTTCCGCCACTCAGCACGCAATGCCTCCAGAATTCGGCGGAAAGGAGGAAACGGATTGTCTTAACACTGCGTTCCCCCAGCCTACCCACGCTGTATCCCGCACACAGCAGTGTGCGGGATACAGCGTGAAGCTGATTTAATTTTTTAGTTAACTAAATTAAATCAAATCATCTTCAAACTGTATCCCTCCTACAGCAGGGTAGGTAGAGAGAACCTAGTGTAAAGACACTCAGCTCCACACCCTTTGCCGAATTTTAGAGGCATTGCATGTTGCTTGTGTCCTGCTGTTAAAATGTGAAACTGAAAAAAAAACCTATTATTTATAAGCTTTTTTTAAGCTCTACCTTTATATTTTAGGACAAATCAAGTGGATGAATATGAAACATCATTACCAATAGAAGTAGAACCAGGTAAATTAAACGCCAGCATTTATTAAATTAATATAAATGAAACTCATTTATCGTTTAAACAAAATGACTCTTAAATTACTTATTTTACTTTTAATGTTGAATATAAATAACTTTACACTTTAAGATACAAGTCTCGGTACACAAGTAGGGTTATTGACTACGGGCCAATATCTATGGATCTACGGTGCAGCAGTTTTATTTATCATAATAATGACCCACGCCAGGATACTGTCATTCGTGGTGATGACAATGCGAGCTTCCCAAAATTTACATAATGTTATGTTTAAGAACTTGCTTACAGCAGTCATGAGGTTCTTCGATAGAAATCCTTCAGGTAAGTGGTTGAAAACATTTTTTTTTTTCAGTTTCACACTGCATCAGGTAGAGGAGATAGCCCGAGGGAACCGAGTGTGAAGATACTCTGTTCTCCACCTTCTGCTGAATTTTGAAGGCATTGAGTGTTGAGTGGCGGAACTTAACGCCGCTTTTACCTTGATACCAGAGCGAAAAAAATAAAATATAAGTAAATAATAATTCATTTCTCCGAGTGGGAATGTTCTATCCCCACCACAACCTGTCCGCATTGACAGTCACACGCTTGTGCGCCTATGCCACGACTGGCCTCAACATAAGAATGTTAATCTTTAATTAAATTTTGCCCGCTTCATCTTTACTAACACTAAATTTATAGTTATTAGGAATTATTAAAAAAATTACAACGTCAAATAAATAACTTTCTTATTTAATAATAATAACAACGTATTTTAGTATTATTTAATCTGTGATAATAACATATAATTACGTATATGCCATAATAATTCTCAATGGAAATTATTCTCTTGTGCAAGCTATCAGTGCGTTGCGTACTTAGGATATAAATGTTATCAGATTCAATTAGTATATTTACATTATTTCTCTTCATCAAACATTTATTTATTAAGTATAATATTTATGTAGTTATTAAGTGACATTTGTGTTACGTCTTAAGTTTGACGAACATAATTGTAAATTCCTTTTAAGTTATTGTTTATATTTTTTTTGTGTTCCTATTCTTGTGGGTTAAAATGTGAAGATGAGTTTACGTTTTTTTTTTTTCAACTTCACGCTGTATGCACTTCGTCGCCCATTTCGATCCAAATCGAAATTATTATTATATGATAAGGTTCTCTTCCTTTAACTCACTAAATTTAGGGAATATTTGATAATGATTAATATCACTTATAGGTATTGCTTAATTAAGACACAATTGATACTACACGAATGCCATGATTATGGGGTTAAGCCTTACAATAAAATATAAATATATTTATTAAACATATGAATTTCAAAAGTTGACTAACATAGAGACATTATGTAAGGTCCACCTAATGTTAAAGTATGGCAATAATGCGCTAAAGATGTATATTCATGAGAAAACTTATCAGCTATTGTTCAAGTTTCAGTGTCAATGTTAAAACGTGATGTTTAATTCATGTTGGTATATAAAGACCTTTTTTGTATTTAAAAAAAAATTAAAATACTTTTAAGGATACTTTTCTTAAACAGGTCGCGTCTTAAACAGATTCTCCAAAGACATGGGAGCTATGGATGAACTTTTACCTCGTAGCATGCTGGAGTCGATTCAAATGTATCTATTTGTTTTGAGCGTACTTGTTTTGAACGCCCTGGCTCTTCCCTGGACGCTCATACCAACTGTTATACTCTTGATTATATTTATAATATTGCTAAGGTGGTATCTGAATGCCGCACAAGCTGTTAAAAGATTGGAAAGTACAAGTAAGATTTGTAATGCGAATAATATATAATAGTCTAAGGAATTACATAGTAAAAAACAATTTATTCAATTAAAATATAATGATTATTACTACCGAATTCTGGAGGTATTGCGTGTTAAGTAGCAGAACTCAACGCCGCGCTTAGCCTCGACACCAGAGCGAAGAAATGGAAATATAAATTTAAGTAAATATTTCATCTCCTCGAGTGGGGATCGAACCCACAACCAGTCGGTTTTACAGTCACACTTCGTGCCGCTGCGCCACGACTGGCCTCAATTCGGCAGGAAGTGGGGAACGGAGTGTCTTAACACTAGGTTCCCTCTGCCTACCCTGCTGTGTGCGGGATACAGCGCGAAACTGATTATGATTTTAATTATTAGATACTACATTTTTTAATACTTATTGATTTTTATTCTTTACATTCTAACAGCTAAAAGTCCTGTGTTCAGCATGATAAACTCTACAATATCAGGACTTGCAACCATTAGGAGTTCAGACTCACAGTACAGATTGCTGCGTACATTCGATTCCGCTCAGGTATCTTATCTAACTTAAATGTAATGTTATTGACTGATAATAAATCTATTTTAATCTTTAATTCCTTAATATGATAACCTTGTTTTAATGATTTTGAAAAACCATTGAAATGAAATTATAAAAAAATAATAATAATTATAAAAATAAATAATAATAATAATATAATTATAATAAATAATGTAAAATATGATGCCTCTATATTTTCAGGACCTCAATTCCAGTGCATTTTATACATTTTTAGGAGGATCGAATGCTTTTTCCTTACTCTTAGATATTTTATGTCTGATTTATCTGGGAACTGTTCTTGCTATCTTCATTTTAATCGATTTTGGTAAGTATTTTAGTAGTAGGTAATTTGTCAGATAATTATTTTATCCTTTTTTATTCCACTTGAAAGTGTTTAAATAAAAAAATATATGTTATCCAAGTCCAGTTTTGCCAATAGCTTCGTTGATTTAAATTTTGTTAAGGAGAAGGCAAATGTATAATGATATATCACAGTCACAATTTATGTACGTTACGTAACTATGGTTAATAATTGATATCATGTATTTATGTTATGTATAAAATATTTGCTAATATGATATATATTTTTTTTAAGTTTCACGCTGTATGTCGCATGTAGCAGGGTAGGCATAGGGAGCCTAGTGTTAAAACATACTGTTCCCCACTTTCTGCTGATTTCTGGAGACATTGGGTGTTGAGTGGCGGAATTCAACTTCAACCAGGCTTTGCTTCGACACCAAAACGAAGAAATAAAAATATTAAATACTACATTCTCATGGGAATTGATCCCACAACCTGTCACGATTGGTCTTAATAAAAAATAATATTTATTTAAAAAATGTTACAACTTTTATTGGCTAAATAGCTAATTTGGAGAAATCATTAGAAAATAAATGTCCACAGAATATATATATATATATATATATATATATAAACCTAAAGTAAACTTAAATAAATAAAATAAAACACACAAAAATCCCACAGGAACCCTCATACCGGTAGGCAGCGTGGGACTCGCTGTGAGTCAGTCCTTGACGTTGACCATGATGCTGCAAATGGCGGCGAGAGTCACTGCTGAGCTTCTAGGGAATATGACGGCTGTTGAGCGTGTATTAGAGTACGCGCGGCTTCCCGCCGAGGAGAATATGGATGATGGACGTGAGTTGATACATTTTTTAGGTCATAATTACACCACATTTTTCCTAATGGATTGTAAGCTGTTTTAGTTTGCAAGAATGTGGTAGCTTATAGCAGAACCGAAACTTATTAAAATTAAAATTATAATTATAGTTCTCATGCAGTGAAAGCAAAACAATTATCATCTACTATATTAATATTAGAGGTTGTGGGTTCGATCCCCACTCGAGGAGATGAAATATTTACTTAAATTTATATTTCCATTTCTTCGGTCTGGTGTCGAGGTTAAGCGCGCCGTTGAGTTCTGCCACTCAACACGCAATGCCTCCAGAATTCGGCAGGAAGTGGGGAACGGAGTGTCTTAACACTGGGTTCCCTCTGCCTTCCCTGCAGTGTGCGGGATACAGCGTGAAGCTGATTTTTTTTTATATTAATATTAAATAACTTCTTATTATATGAAGCAAAAATTTAATAATCCAATATCAAGAGATAACAACAAAATGTTAATTTAATATTTTTCAATAAAAATATTTCCAGCGACTCGTCCTCCAGAACATTGGCCGACAGATGGGCAAATTCATTTTGAAAATGTCAGCTTAAAATATGGAGTGGAAGATGCACCTGTTCTTGTCGATTTGAACTTCACTATAAATAGTGGCTGGAAGGTAGATAAAAGTTAAAAATGTAAAATATTTTTATTTTTAATAAGAAAATATTTTTTGCATTTTTAAGTTTATCTATATATTTTTATAATGGTGACAATTGCTACGTAATTTAAGTTTATATAAGAAATAAAATAATTCAATAGGTAGGCATCGTGGGTAGAACGGGTGCGGGAAAGTCGTCATTAATATCGGCGCTCTTTCGACTTTCCAATATCGAAGGAAGCATTAAAATCGATGGCATCGACACTTGCGGAATACCTAAAAAGGTAATTATAACTTACATATTTTATGATAATAAGTCTATAATTTAATTGAACTTCTTTTGCTTATTATGAAACTTAGGTAACATTTTTAATTCCAGTACATAATTTTTGAGGGCAGTTGTGACGCAGGAGCAAAGGTGTGACTAAAAACGCACCCAGTTGTGGGTTCGATCCCCACTCGAGGAAATAATAACTATTGTTATTTAAATTTATATTTTACTTTTTTCGCTCTGGTGCAGAGTTCAAAGCGCGGAGTTGAGTTCCACCACTCAGCACGCAATGCTTCCAGAATTCGTAGGAAAATGGCTGTTTTCCATTTTTCTACGATGTTTTTATTATAATATAAACAAATAAAATAAAATAATGTAAATTTTAAAATATCTTTGTTATCTTCTCCTGTGGATTCTCTATAAATACTTTAATATACCATAATGATTGTAGCACCGTTGTATGATTACTTAACGAATCTCATTATGATAAGGCAGGTCTTTCTCGTTTGACAGCAAAATTATTTACAAATTATGTTAAACAAGTGCTTACTTTATACAAAATATAGATAGTAGTTATGATAACTTTAAAAAGGAAAATATTATTTATACTTAGTTTGTTACAACAAATACGTATAATATATATACATACATAGCTTCACGCTTAGTGGGGTAGAGCGCTAAACGCTACGGTCTCTACATACTTCTTATATACAACAAAAAAAGAAAGACTTGAAAATATATTATATTTTATTTCTTTATAAATACTTTTCTCATTATCATTTGTTTGCAGGAACTCAGATCAAAAATATCCATAATACCTCAAGAGCCAGTGTTATTTTCTGCAACGTTGCGTTACAACCTCGATCCTTTCAATCACTATAGTGACGATGAAATTTGGAAGGCTTTGGAACAAGTAAGTGTAATTACTATTAGGTATTTGGTATATAACATTATAATATATTTTTGAGTCTGCTTAAATACACGATTAAAATTAATTTATTATAAATCTAATAGATTGGGAGACGTTATAAATATCGACATGAATGATAATGATCTTTAGGTTAAACAATAACTGGTCAGCCCTTTCGATTATACAGGATGGAAGTGTCAGAGCTCCTTTTACAGAAATAGCATATAGGGTAAAACATTGTAAACCCATACCTAAAGAAATTAACCAAGATACCTCAACAGTTTAGACGTAGGATTTTTTTTTCATTTCACGTTGTTTATCTATACCTGTATTTCGTGTGACGCAATTACACATAGATACCAATAACGTAAACACATAATGCTACAAAAATACTACTAAAGGTTAATCAATTTTGAACTTTGTCGCCAATACCTACGACTCGATTTCGGAATGAGGCGTATACAATGCTTTCCCTTTGATAGTTTTATATGTGCGTGCGTCGTTCTTGACAAATGGCGTTTTATATTACAACAATAGTTTTATTTATATTGTTTGAAAAAAAAACATTTAGATTTTTGGGTAAAAAAAAATAATTGTATTAAGCTTTTATAGAGTAGTTAAAACTGTGGTTTCATTTAAAGTGGTGCTGACACTTCCATCCTGTATAAATCTAATGATTGAATGTCATCCTAATCTATATAGATTTAAATAATATATGTTATTTAAATTATAAAAATAAGTAGGTTTTAAATTACTCTATATAACTAAGTTTGAATAACAAACAAATTTGGGTATTCTGGTCATTATTATTTGATGTGCCATTAATCTTTTATTCTATTATTCCTAATATTTATAGTAAATACGTATATAAATATATAAGAATTCCACAGAGTTTTTGTTGTTTGTGATGCGAGTTTCAGAGGTCAAATGTCAAGCCCTACTGGAATTTTAATTACGAAATACTGCGCCATCGGTAGTTTCGCTTAATGCTTATACATACCTGTTATGTAAATATGTTTGCCGAAATAGGAAGTTTATGTAATTAATGTTGTTTATATAACTATAAATAGATTTCAAGAATATTAACTCAATAATGATAGTTCAGAATATATTGAAAACATTTTTTTATTTATAATCAGTTTTACACTGTATCCCGCATATAGCAGGGTAAGCAGATGGAAGCTAGTGTTAAAACACTCCGTTCCCTATTTTTCACCGAATTCTAAAGACATTACGTGTTAAGTGGCGGAACTCAATGCCGCACTTCCCTTTGACACCAGAGCGAAGAAATTAAAATATCAAATATTTCATTTCCTCTAGTGGGAATCGAAGTCACAACTTCTCGCGTTTACAGTAACACTGCACTACGTCTAGCATCGATTTTATAATAGTAGTACTAATAAATTAAATTAATTAAAAAATACTTTTATACAAACCAGGTGGAACTTAAAGATGCCATTCCGGCACTGGATTACATGGTAACAGAAGGTGGATCAAACTTTTCCGTTGGACAACGTCAACTCGTGTGCCTCGCGCGCGCCATCTTGCGTTCCAATAAAATACTTGTTATGGACGAGGCGACTGCTAATGTTGACCCGCAGTGAGTAATAATCATTAATCATCATTATTAGTAGTAATCATTCTTTATAAAATATTATACTTCCCTTGTAATCTACTCTTTTTCTGCAAGTTAGGCGGTAGGTAAAAAAATATTTGCTTAAATATTTGGTTCTTTACTCTCTGCTACCGTTTTTTTAGGGTTCCGTACCCCAAAAACGACAAAACGGAACCTTTATAGTTTATAGGATCACTTTGTTCTTTGTTCTGGCCGTCTGTCAATACCATTTATCTCGAGGTCACGTGGATGTATCAAGCTAAATTTTATGTCAAATATTCGAGACTAATCCGCTACTTCCCGTAGACCTACAGATATAAAGTTTGGCAAGCAGTGAGAATTTGCGCTACAAATAAAGAAAAAAATACACAAAAAGTAAATATTTATAAATATTTCATAGATAAAAAATCATCATAAACTTATAATTGTAGTTCATTTAGTACAAAATGAATGCCTCCCACTCAGCACCCTGAAGTGCCCTCGCGATTTGGTACGGTTCTGCCGCCGCTTAGCTGGGTAATAATTTTATTACTATTATTTTATACCGACCGACTTAAAAAATATCGGACTTTAAATAATATACTATCCATACTTTAAAGTAATAAAAATTTAATTTTGTACTTAGCAATTTTTTTTGTACTTCAGTTTTGAAGTCGGTTTTTTTTTATTAAGATTTTCTAGTTTTTCAGTTGTTTTAATTTATTTTCGTTGTTGTTGAATAAATTAATAGATAATTAAAAGAATAGATATTATCGTAGGTCATAATATTGAAATAAGAAATAATTTAAGTTAGCTTCACGCTGTATCCCGCTCAAAAATACAGTCGAATTGATTTTTGACCCTTTTGAAAATGAAAAGTAGTTAATGGAATATTATAATAATAAACGTATTAATTATACACCGTATAAATATTACATATAGACTCGATCAACGGATCAACAGTTGTCTATGTGTACCCCGCATGTATGTAGCCGATTTCAGTGGTTCGGCAGATATTTGAGAGTTTGTGATTTTTATGGAAAAAATCGGACTCTTGAAGAAAATTGGCAAATACAGCCGTACCTGCGCTTGTGATTTTTTCCCTTAATATAGCCCAATAGTAGGCCTTTCGTATAATGTAATATTTCAAAACTATCGACTTATAAATCTTTGAATAAATGTAGAAACAAAAATTGTTTTTAGCAAGCTAATTTGTATTAAAAACTTTCTTTTTTTAGCGAAAATAATTACTGATGATTTTTTTCCAGAAATAGATAATTTTAAAAACTACCAGTAAGTAGCATGTATAGAATAATCTCTGAAAGTCTCATAAGCGCAGCTTAACGACAATATGTTAAAAAATGTTCTCAAATCATGAAAAAGTAAAAAAAAAATATTCTTATTACTAGAATTGACTACATTTAAATATCTTTTTTTACATATTTACACAAATGTTTCCATTTTTTACCAGTCTACTATAAATAGACAATGTTTATTGAGCACAAATATTTTGATATTGTAAAGCTATCCTAGCACAGGCTTAAGGCACAGTTCAAGGACTGTAGTGAAAAAAATTACTGATGATTTTTTTCCAGAAATAGGTAATTTTTAAAAACTACTAGTAAGTACTTAGTAGGTATAGAATAATCTCTGAAAGTTTCATAGGCGCAGCTTAATGGTAATATGCTAAAAAATGTTCTCAAATCATGAAACAGTAAAAATTTTTTATTCTTTTTACTAGAATTGACTGCATTTATATATTTTTTTTTACATATTTACACAAGTGTTTACATTTTTACCAGTCTTCTATAATAAGACACTGTTTATTGAGTACAAATATTTTGATATTGTAAAGCTATCCTAGCACAGGCCGTGAATTGGCTGAAGCGATGTTCGAAGACACCAATAAAAATCATCATAATCTTGTTGAAAGTATAAAATTTATTATTTCCTTATTAATAAATATTCTTCGTTTATTTAATCGTTCATAATTAATATTTGATAAACAAAATATCCCCAAAGAACATAAACCATGACTGTTGGTTAATATTACCTTTCACAAGCTGTAGAAAGAATATTTCACAAGTAATTTTTTTGTACTTCTTCTTTCTTTTCTATTGTATGTATTCATTGTTCAGTTTAAAATATTTTTGTGGTTTTAATTAATATGTTTTTTGTTGAAAATATACTTTTTGACTGATTATGTCCTCCATACGCACGATGTAATTGATGATTGTGTACCTACATTATTTTCAGTATCTTACTGGTATACAAAGCGCGGCGTTGAGTTTCACACGGCACAAATTCTCTCGAAAAAAAAACAAAGTGGGGAACAGAGTGTCTCACACTAAATTACTTTTATGTACCCTGCTCTACAAGACAAAGCAGGAAGCTGTTTTTTTTTATGTGCTCCACTTTACTAAATAAGTACTTAGCTTACCTAATTTTACCTGTTGTCATAGATAAGATAAGATAGTGAGGTGTAGGAGGTACTATGAGTATTATACAGTATTAGTTTAAATAAATTTACTTTGAAAAATTTCGTACTATATAAATGTACGCTATGGGCATGTGAGGAAGTTGAGGTCCCAAAGAAATCCTTCTCCTTTCGTGAAATTTGTATAAATATTCTACATATATATGTCCTATGAAATAATAACTTATTAGATACGGTTTGAGGTTTTTGTAGACAATAATTAGAATATTATTAAAATATCTTAGAAGATATCAAAGATATGAAAGAGGCCAGTCGTGGTGTAGGGGCACAAAGTGTGATTTTAAAATCGACTGGTTGTGGGTTCGATTACCGCTCGAGGAAGTGAAATATTTATTTACTTTATATTTTCATTTCTTAATTTGATGTCGAGGCAAAACGCGGCATTGAGTTCCGCCACTCAACACACAATGCCTCTGGAAATCGGCGGAAAGTGGGGAACGGAATGTATTAACACTAGGTTCCCTGTGCCTATCCTGCCTTGTGCGGGATACAGTGTGAAGCTAAAAATATTTATAAATATATATAAGTTGGAATATTTTGATAAAAAAATAATTTGAGTAAGTCGTTAAGTCTGAATTAGCCATAGCCGTGTGGTCCACGCCGTGAAGGCGCGAGCAAAGCATTAGTATTTGGTAAAAAATATATTTTACGATTTAACTATAACGTAGAATAGTAAACAGATAAGTAGCTCAATTCTTTAGAGAACAATAATTCTTTTAATTCAATTCTTTAGAGAACAATAATAAATTATGAATTAATTCATAATTATTATTATCATTCAATTATTAATTAATGGTTATAGTTTGTTTTAGATGTTTTTCCTTGTTCTAAATACTAAAATATCTTTGAAATAAATAGCTATCTACAAGCAAAACATAAGTAAACCTGTCAAGTGCGAGTGCCGCTCGCGCTCGAAGGGTTCCATATCATTGTCTACAAAGATGTCAAAAATATCGTGTCTGTTGTATGGAAGTCTTTTTAAATATTTGTTTTATTTTAATTTAATTATTTATTTTTCATGTAAATGTATAACTAAATATTCTTTGATTTTTTTTTTGTTTATCGGGCAAAAAAACACGTTCATTATATGGGAGCCCCCATAAATATTTACTGTATTTTTTTGCTTAAGCGTCAACAGAAAAACTACAACAACAAGAACTACTACTACAACAACTTACAATTTTCATCAACTATGAAAATTTAAACTGTTTAACTACCATGATTCATGAGATACAGACTTATGATTAGCAGACAGATAGATAGATGACGAACAGCGAATTTTTATTTCGTACCCAAATAGGGTCTCATTTTATCTTTTGAGTACGGAACTCTAAGGAGAAAAAAACATAGAAAAAAAACATTTAAATAAGTTGTGACCCGACGATGACCATTAATTTAAAAATAATATTTCCAATATTAATTAAAAATTAAAAAATATATATATTAACCAGGATAGGTAGAAGGATCCTGGTATTAAAAACACTCCATTCCCCATTTTCCGACGAATGTATCGAGCCATTGCGTGTGAGTGGCGGAGTTCAACGCAGGGCTTTTGCATTGTTTTCAGAGCGAAGAAATGAAAATAAAATAAATAATCATTACATTCTTTGAGTGGGGATCGAACCCACAACATTCGCGTTACAGTCAAAGCCTTGTGCCTCTTATTATATTAACATGATTTTCTTAACCAGAAATTATATATTTTGTTGAATATTCTTTATTCATCATTACTTGGGAGAATTTATTCCTCTATTCGGTTATGGAATATTGATACCTCCAAGGCTGCTAAGTCATGTCAGTTATAATCAATAATTTTAGATGGCTGAGTTTTAGTTAGAATGTATTTTTATATCTGTATTATTTTTTTCATATATATATATACATATATATAATACATAGGCGACAGATGGTAATTTAGATTGCTTTAAGATTTTGTTAATTATTTTTCCTTAAAGAAACCAATGCTTTATCTAAAATCGAACGTCAGTGATATATATATTTTCGATTATTATTGTTTATTAAAATGTTTATTTACTGTAGGTATAAAAATAATCAGGAACAATTTACACTTACTTAATAATTATAACATTGTCATCCTACATACTCTGATGACATTAAAAAGACAAATATATATATTTTTCATAAAGCTTAAGCAATGTATGTTTGTCAGAGTGATTTGTTACATTTAGCACTAGCTATCGTGCTGTGTAACCGTATTAAATCAGCTTCACGCTGTATCCCGCACACAGCAGGGTAGGCAGAGGGAACCTAGTGCTAAGACACTCCGTTCCCCACTTTCTGCCGGATTCTGGAGGCATTACGTGTTGAGTGGCAGAACTCAACGCCGCGCTTTGCCTTGGCACCAGAGCGAAGAAATAGAAATATAAATTTAAGGAAAATCAAAAAATCAATATCAGCATTAAGCTGTTCTCGTCCACTGTTGGACATAGTCCATACAATCGTTGCCAACCACTTTGCGTAAATCGTCACCTCATCTAACTAAAGGCTAACTATCTTGCCTATATTACCAATATCTAACTATATTGCCGAGGCGTGGTGCACACTCCAGAACTTAACTTTAAAAATAACAATCAATACAAAGTAAAAAAGTAACCAATTTGAACAAAAAAAAAATATTAACAACTAAAAACTTACTTTTAGTTTTTTATTCATTAACTATACATTGTGAAAAAGATTTAATCGTAGGTATGGCTAATACGTTATTTTTTTAAATTAAGCTATATTTATAAAATATATATTGAGGAACAGTAATATAGTCTATATTGCTGGTCTTCAAGGTTCAAGGGAGGTTAGTTATATTAGAAGCTAATTATAATTATTGTTTAAATTAACTTTAAATTGGACAGCTTTCATTTATTCTTTATATACATATTAATACAAAAAGATAACTTATGGATCACTTATTTGATTTTGATATACTTACTAGTTTTTTTATTTAATATAAAATATTGTACTCAATATATTTTAACAATTTTGATGGCAATCAATAAAAATATATGTTATAAAGTGAATTTTAGAAATTTTGCGCTCAACATAATATGTACTTATTATTTTTTCAGAACTGATGCCCTAATACAAAAGACGATAAGACACCAGTTCGCTTCTTGTACAGTACTAACGATCGCCCATCGTCTCAACACCATCATGGATTCGGATCGGGTCCTGGTGATGAGCGCCGGCCGCGTAGCAGAGTTCGATCACCCACACCTACTTCTCTCTAATCCTGGTAGCTTGCTTAATTCAATGGTAAAAGAAACTGGAGAAAATATGAGTAGCCAGTTACATGATATCGCTAGGCAAAAATATTTAGAAACCACTAACTTAAATTAGTTTCTTGTTTCTCTGTAAGTTTTAGAGAGTTTTTATTGTTATGCCTTTTTTGTAAGTCGAATTAAATATTTATTATTTTAAAATATTTTGTATTTTTATTAATCCCCGCTTCCTTTGAGACTGATTGAGGCCGGTGGTAGCGCAGGTGCACAGACGGATCACTGTAAGCGCAGTAAGTTGTGGATTCGGTTTCCACTCTAGGAAACGAAATATAATATTTCTATTTTCTCGCTCTGGTAACGATATTAGTCACGTTTGAGTACAACCACTCCACTCAATACGCAATACCTCCACTATTCGGCGGAAAGTACATTGTACACGAAGTGTATTCATGAGAACAGAGTGTCTCAAGACTAGGTTACCAGGTTCCCTTTGCCCACCCTGTAATGTGCAAGATACAGTGTGAAGCTAACAAAAATAAAGTAACTACATGTTATGACGATTGGCGTAGTAAATAGTATATGATGTAGAATTTGTGATGACCTCAAATCCCCCCCCCCCCCCCACTCCTCCATTATTGTGCTTTATTATAGCGGAAGAGCTGGTGGCAGTGGATTTTGTTTACTTTGACAGCTTATAAGTGAACAAGGTGTATAAAATTAAGTATTTTTCGTTAAAATATAAAGCTCTTTTTTAATATTTTCCTAGTATTAATAATAGAAATAGCATTAGCATCCATTGTCAGGTGCACAATATAAACTCCGTGCCAGACACCCGTTGTCGAGTGTTTGCGCAGAAAAACTTTCAGGTTTTATAAAATAACGAAGATCTGGCCACCATAGGTTCTTATTGCCATTACATCTATGTTATTTAAAACAATTTTTAACATTTTTCTATTAATGTTTATATTTTGTATTCACATTTGTAAAATTATAATTTATTTTTAGTAATTAATTTACCTATAAAGTAGTATTGCACAAATATTATATAGAAAATAATTAATTATCTATTTACTGTAGAAAAGGCGTGAGTAAACCTCTTTGTTTAGTCACTTGATACAGTTATCATCGAAAATTTCCCTTAGACTAAAGGATCGTTTGATCCCTTTCTCTATGATACTTACTGCTTCTTACCTTTGGGTTTTTCACAAAAAGCTTCCATAAATCCGAACGTCAATCTCAGTTGAGATTTGATGATAGACTTAATCTTCAGTATAATCTTTCAAGAGTTGTAATCCTGAAACGTTTGTTCATTTCAATGTAATATTTTAAGGTAACTTAAGATTTAAGTAGCTTTATGTTTTAGCCCTATTTGAAATAAATGTTTATAATTTAACAATTATTTATTACTGGCGTCTAACATTAAGGAGTCTTTTTTAATGTCAATCAAGGTAATATTATTAAAGCGATGACATTTCTTAAAATCATTACTGCAAGGATGGCAGGCATATTAAATTTTACATTCTTTTTAGAAACTAAATGAGTCTATAAAGCAAATATTATAAAGCATAATATTATTTATAAAGCAAAACTGCATAAAATATTATCTTGTAGTAGCCATGCCATAGCAAGATTATGTGGTTATATAAGTTTTGTGCTTATTCGGATCAGTTCATATATGCCAAGTATGCAGAATTTATTCGAAATTGGAAGAAATATGTTAGTAAAATTATTAAGTTTATTAAAACTTTTATTATTTATTATAATTATAATTAAATTAGATACAAATAATTTATTTACGAATTTTAAATTCTCAAAGATATTCTTCGGGACTAATGCATCATATGTCGTATAATATAGATGGTCTTCTCAAATCCTTACTATTCAAAATACATAATTTATATAATTGCATAATTTTTAATTCATTAAATCAGTTTAATGTATTTTAGGACAAATTAGAAACCTAAATTTCATAGGCCATAATGAGTTGCTGCAAAGGATGTAAACAAATAAAATTGAAAAGTTTTTTTGAAACTCATAAAATCTACGGATTTTACATAGGCTTAGTTCTAATTATTTTAATGCTGTCATATCGAATCTACCGATGCTATCATCCACGTCGGCGGTTACTTTGTATGTTGTTTAGATGAATAAATGAAAAGTAAGTTTACAAATATTTTAAATAAATGTATTTAGTATACGTTAAAAATATATTATGTAACAAAAGATTTTAAATATTTGTCTATCTATTTACATTATCATATTATTACTAAGAATATTGGCAAGTTTTTAAATATTTTTTATTTCAAATGTATGTAAAAGAAAAAAATCCTATTACCAAAATATTATATAAATTTATAAATGTTACAAACATATTTAATTTCATTAGTGAACACAATTAAATAAGCTTTTAGAGGGAGTACATAAATATTTCATATATTTAATATAACGTTGTAAAATTTTTATTTTTAATAATATTTTTACTATTTTTGGTTTTATTATAAAATAATAGTTCGAGTTTTCTTTCTTTACTATATTTCAGTCACTTCATTTAATCACAGTTTCTTCAGATGTTGAAATATCGTTATTGCTGTATTACATTCGAGTCCATAAATGACATCATATATTAGTAGAAAATTTTAAAATAAATAGATTAACTGGAAAGCTAATCTATCACTACAATAAAGTAAAATACAATTAATATAACTAATCATGCCTAGCGTCACTGCGTCCATCATCTACCGTTTTCTTTGATATTACTTTGAAAGTAAGTATCTTTAGATATTTGGAATAACATTTCACTGTTCTTTTCACCGGTTTCGTTGACCATTGATGTAAAGTGACTATTCGGATCTGAGAGTAGGATGTATGGATGATCAAATTCTGCAATTTCTCCACTGTTCATTACTAAAACTCTGTCGGAATCCATGATTGTGTTGAGACGGTGAGCGATAGTCAACACTGTGCATGAAGCGAATTGGCGGCGAATTGTTTGCTGTATGAAATTATCAGTTCTGTAAAAAAATAAAGGTTAATTTTAGATTTTTCTATTTAAACCTATTTCAATAAAATAATATAGTTAACTTGAATAACTTACTGAGGATCTACATTAGCAGTAGCTTCATCCATTATGAGAATTTTATTTGATCTCAGTACTGCACGCGCCAAACACATTAGCTGTCTTTGGCCGACTGAAAAGTTAGAACCTCCTTCGGTTACTTTAAAGTCTAATGACGGTACAGAAGATTTCATATCAACCTAAAAATACGTAAGAAGAAATATTATAAAAACTGCTTAAATTTTTGGCTTTTTTAAATTTGTATTTGATAATAATACATTTTTTTAAATAATACAAACCTGTTCCAAAGCTCTCCATAGTTCATCGTCACTATAAATATCAAAGGGATCCAAGTTGTATCTGATAGTCGCTGAGAAGAGAACTGGCTCTTGTGGTATAATAGAAATTTTTGATCGTAGCTCCTAAAAAGAATTAAATCAGAATTTAGCGCCTTTTACATTCAGTTTATAAATATATAACACATATTTGTCAACGTTATTTGGATTCAGATTTGAGGTATATCTGACCGTATAATAATTAAAAATAAGAGTTCCATCATGATTTAGAGAAATGTTTTTTTTTATAAACAGTGTGACATTGTTAAAAACTGTGTGATATTGGGTACGCCTACACCATTCACAAATGTCTCCAAAACTATGCTAACATTGGTGAACAGACTGACATTATCAGAGAGTTTTAAGTGATATGGTAAATGATGATATAATGAAATGGTTGAAGATAAATCATGAATTTCTCTATGTACCTGCTTGGATATTTGCGATGTATCTATACCGTCTATCGAAATCTTTCCTTCTATAAAAGCGAATCTGAATATCGCTGAAATTAGTGAAGATTTTCCAGCTCCGGTTCTTCCAACGATTCCGATCTGTTAAAATATTTAACAAATAATTTAGCCAAGTTTATTTTCAATGTTTATTTCTCTTTATTTTCTGAATAATTATGGGAACAAGTAACAAACCTTCCAACCACTTTCTATTGTGATATTCAATTTTTTTAACACTGGAGCCTCATCTGGAGCATACTTAAGATTTACATCCTGGAACAAAACACGACCCTGATCAGGCCACGTAGGTGGTAGAGGTAATTCTGAAAATGACACATATATATATATATACAAAATTATATGTCAAATTAGTACTTGTATCAATTTTTATTATATAAAAAATGCTTACGGCCGTCAAAGAGATTAGCTTCGGTTTCTATTTTAGTATATTCCAGCACACGTTCTACGCTCGTAAGTTGTGCAAGGAACTCTACTAACATTCTTGCACCGTGTTGTAACATTGCGGTCAACATGTTGCTTTGAGTCACTGCCAACCCCACGCTACCCACTGGTATTAAATCACCTAGGCATCAAGAAAAAATATTAATAAAAATTAGGAATCATAATACACATTTAGAAGATTTTCCCTATATTTCCACGTATAGGCAGGGAGAACCTACTAATATTTAGATTAATGTAATAAAAAGTAAAATATATCTAAAACTTACATCCATCAAGAAGTGCTTCTATTGTAAAGGTGTAAATTGTTAGTATCATATACATATTTTTCCAGAAATCAAATATTCTTTTGCAATAACTACTATTTATTTTACACATATAATTTATTATTATTGTGTGTTGCCATATTTAAGACACTCACCAAAGTCAATGTATAGAAATACAAAGATAATAACAGTTAGATACAATTGGCATAATGTATCTAAATAGAAACCAAAAGCGGAGCCACCTCCTAAAAAGCTGTTCCATGCGGATGTATGTAGATCCTGAAATATAGATGATGTATGGATTTTAAATAATAATAACAAGCTATATATTTTTTTTCAAACCAAAATACTTTTAATAATTACCTGATGATTATCAAATTCATCAATCAGTCTTTGTTGCGCTCCAGCAGACCTGATTGTAGCTATTCCGTTCAGAGAAGAGGTGACCATTCCAAAGACAGGACTTTTTGCTGTAATGTGAACCCAAATAATGTTATTTTATATACGTATAGCACATAATCTTATTTCACATATTTCTGAGAATGATATTATCAATGATTGTTAAAAGTGAGCGGTAAAAGAGGTAGGGGGAGACTTCGGTTGATCTTCAGAAACACAATATTCAAAGATACTGGAGGAAGGTCACGTAAATAGCATGAGGGCCCCCTGGAGGGCATGTATGAACAGGTTGATGACAGTGGACAAGGCGAAAGAGGTATGTAGAGACCGTAACATTTGGCGCTACGTTTTCTCTGAGTACCCCGCTACAGGATACAGCGTAAAGCTAAGTTACTTACTTGTCCCCTCAAGTCTTTTCACTCCTTGAGCCGTTTTTAAGTACAGCCTTACGAAAAAGAAGAAAATGATCATCAGTACCGTAGAAGGTATTAAGGTCCAATACAAGGCTACAGCATTTAGCACCAATATAAAAACTAAAGTACTGTAAATCTGGAATACGTCAAGCAAAGATCTTGGCAATATTTCATCTAAAGCTCCCATATCCTTTGTAAAACGGTTTAAGATACGTCCTAAAAAATAAATAAATGATTTTAAAAAAGATGTTCATTGGCGGCGATAGGTGCATTATTTATGATTATATTATTAAAAAATATGAAAACATTTTATAAAACTAAAAATATCTTACCAGAAGAGCTGGTGTCAAAGAATCTCATAATGCCCTTTATCATGGTAGAGAACATTCGGTCGTGAAGTTTTTGTGAGGCTTTGACGCAGAGTGTGGCGAAGGGTATAACTCGCAAGTGAGTAAGACAGATAGCTACCAGCACAAGACCGCCGTGAATTAAAATATATTGTCCAGTGGTAAACAAGCCAACTCTATTGTTCAGTCCGGATTCTATTGAAATTAAATTAAAATTTGTTAGTGTTATAAATGAATGTACATTTATAGTTAATAAAAATGTATACAGGGATAAATGAAACCACAGTTTTAATTACTCTATAAAAGCCTAATACAATTTAAAAAAATCCCGAAAATTAAAAAGTTATTTTTTCAAACAAAATAAATAATAAAATTATTGTTGTAATATAAAACGTCATTTGTCAAGAACGACGCACGCACATATAAACCTATCAAAGGGAAACCGTCGCATACGCGTCATTCCGAAATCGAGTCGTAGGTATTGGCGGCAAAGTTGATTAACCTTTAATAGTATTTTTGTAGTAGTATATGTTTACGTTATTGGTATCTATGCGTAACTGCATCACACGAAATACAAGTATGGATAAATATCGTGAAGTGAAAAAAAAATCCTACGCCTAAACTGCTAAGGTATCTTGATTAATTTCTTTAGATATGGGCTTAAAATATTTTACCCTATATGCTGTTCCCGTAAAAGGACCGCTGATACTTCCACCTTGTATACATTATTTTTCAAAGATTTAATTTTAGATTTACATACTGAAGACATATGTTTTACAACTAGTTTCTAGCTTTTATTAATATATATAAATACTTTTCTATGAAGAGTCGAGCGCTTATTGCATTCCCTATGAAACTCATACTGCGCACGATGTTCTTTGTATATTTCATACGCATCAGGTATATTGTATTACGATAGTAATATTATGGAATATATCCAATATATCATATTCCATATTTCATGCTTCTTTTCAGAAAAATGTATTTTTCAATAGAATATTTTTCGATATTTGAATCATATTAAAAGAAATATAATAAGACTAAGTTCAACTAATATTTAATTACAGCAATAATTTTGATAACTTACCCATATTTTCTGTGCCCGTTTCTTCTTCATATAATGCCATTTGGTTAGACCTTAAAAATATTGATTTTATTATTCTTAAAATGTCGAATATTTACCAGAAGTTATAAACTTAATTTTTTTACGTGTATATTATCATATTAATACTTAACTGTAGTTTAACTTATTCTAGTTTAACATTATTAAAATTGATAAAGAACATTATGATAAATTTGAAATTGCTGTTACTGCTTACGTAACCCTTTTTGCCATTTCGGCCATCAGCGTGATAGTTGCGGGAGCGATCCTCACATAGATTAAATTAAATTGAATTCCCCCGCCGTCGTATAAAAATTGGCGTAAAGCGAAGAATTCTATTTCACGCTTTTCTACAATTTTCATACGATCAACAGCCATCCACCAATATTCTCGATGTTTTGAATTTATACAGAAAGTGGAGAAAGAAATATCTTGACACTATGTTCTTTCTATCAACTTTGTTATGTAAAAAATCTTAAATTTATTTTCTTTTGATTTCGTAAAGGATGTATGTTGTTAAAATTTCATTTTCTTAAGAATATTCATACCATTAACTCAAACAAATCAATTTATATTGACTATTATAGTAAATTGAATTTAAGTAAAATATGAAACAAATATGTAAACACAAAGTAAAACTTAAAATTCTATCGTGAGGGTTGAGCCAAAACTGAGAAGTCGCCCTCGTATTGTTTGTTCGGCTTCAAAGGTCAAGTGTTAGTTGTTCCGCGGCGGCAAACCTTGCTGTTATGTCATTTTATCTTGCTTTGTACGTGTTAACAATGGATAGAAAATGAAACCTTAGATATTATCTGAAAGTATCTTCGTACACGTGTCTATTATTTATTCAAGAAGACATCATTATACCTTTCTTTAGGAGGT
The DNA here is from genome assembly GCA_013421005.1 of Heliconius erato x Heliconius himera. NCBI lineage: Eukaryota > Metazoa > Arthropoda > Insecta > Lepidoptera > Nymphalidae > Heliconius > Heliconius erato x Heliconius himera. The sequence continues at coordinate 134,337 of JAATLQ010019009.1, forward strand.
AAAGCTTTAAGCTATACCTTTTATTTTCAGATGTGTGATCATTATTATTACAAAATGTAATATAGCGATAAAATTTGTATAATTAAAAAAATATATATACCAATAACTAATCCAAAAGTCCGCAGCTGACGCACTCGCAGCCGTAAGCAAAATCATCAAAATATTGAATAGTAAGAAAAACAAGCTGCCTCCAGCAGTGAAATATCCATATATTACTTCCCAGCGTAAGTTGCCCGATTGTTTCTCTTCGGCAGCCATTTTTTGGGCTTCGAAGTCAGGTATATCTTCGGACTCAGTGACGGATATTGCTTTTAATAATACAGGTTTTTCCTTGTCATCTGATCTCTATAAGTTTTATTAAGTAGTTAATTTATCTTTTATTGTTTATTATTCTAAAATTTTTGGCAGATTGAAATGGAGCTTAATAGATGATAATTTTAAGGAACAATATTAAAAAAATAGTTAAAAAAATAAAAAAAATTAAATTAGCTTCACGCTGTATCCCGCACACAGCAGGGTAGGCAGAGCGAAGAAATGGAAATATAAATTTAAGTAAATATTTCATCTCCTCGAGTGGGGATCGAACCCACAACCAGTCGGTTTTGCAGTCACACCTCGTGCCGCTGCGCCACGACCGGCCTCAATATTTAAAGTATTTAAAGTATGCCAGTCGTGGCGCAGCGGCACGAGGTGTGACTGTAAACCGACTGCTTGTGGGTTCGATCCTCACTCGAGGAGATAAGGTACTCGAGGAATATTTACTTAAATTTATATTTCCATTTCTTCGCTCTGGTGTCGAGGTTAAGCGCGGCGTTGAGTTCTGCCACTCAACACGCAATGCCTCCAGAATTCGGCAGAAAGTGGGACACTCCGTTGTCTTAACACTGGGTTCCCTCTGCTTACCCTGCAGTGTGCGGGATACAGCGTGAAGCTGATTTAATTTTAATTTATAAGACATAAATAATCAAATACTTACAACGCTATCAGTATCTTTGTTTTCTTGAATTGAAGATAGCATTTGTGCGAATTCTTTCCCTGTCGCAACAAGCTCATCGAAAGTTCCCATATTTTCAATGCCGCCCTGTAAAAAGATGGTTTTAATTTAATTATGGAATCAAATAGCATGTTCTAGACTATTTATATTTGGATGTAATAATTTATTAATTTTAAATAAACTAGAATGTTAGAAAAATGCATAGATAATACCTCATTTAAGACAATAATAAAGTCGGCAGCCTTCAGGAAGTGAATTTGGTGAGTGACCAGCACTCGAGTTCTTCCACGTAAGTAACCATTGATACAGCCCTCGAATAACTGTCTACCGACGTTCGCATCCACGGCCGACAGGGGATCATCCAGTAAATATATGTCAGCCTAAAATTTTAAATTGTAAATATTTTGAGATTTCGCACGAAAATTTAAAAACATAACAAAAGTTACTCTAACAGAATTCGTAACTTCGGACCCAAATAAACTGTAATATTTTCCGAAAAGTTGAGCTGTATAATAGTATATTTTTTTATCACAACAATGAAATATACAATTTATTATAAAATTTAATTAGACATAAATCTGTGTTATAGTAAATCCAATAATACCTAACACTGAACATAGAACTACTCTTAACAGCGCAAAAGCTGGCGTGAAAAATAAAACAATTACTTCTCTATACACGGCTCTTGCCAAATTGATTCTCGCACGTTGCCCTCCCGAGAGGGAGACGCCCCTCTCTCCCACTAGCGTTTGGTCACTGTAAGGGAACTGCTTGAAGTCCTTTTCTAAAGCACAAACTTTGCAAACCTGAAATATATGAAATAACAATATATATAATGAACGCAGAACGCATGGCTTAGTGGTCAGAGTGCCTGGTCGGTTTCCAGGAGGCGCGGGTTCGAGTCCCGCTGCGTTCAAATTTTTATACGTTTTCTAAATAAGTATTTTTCTTTCCTAAGTGTGGAACAACACTTTAAAAATGTTTAAAAATATATATAATGCTTATGCTGTGCTATTTATACGTTCTACGACTTTGTCCCATAAACAGCAAGGAGCAAAAAGATTTATTTATAAAGCATACAAATAAATCTTAAAAAGTAAAGAGTACATTGAAAAAATATTAAATATAGAGAAGGTGAATTGGAATATAAAAATTATAATTTCATATTCGATTGATAATAATTTGATAGTAATTTCGATATTCGACGAATTTTATCTTTCAACCTCATTTTTTTAAATAGTTACAAATGCGCTTGAACACTCAAGATATCTATTTATAGACACATTAAGTGTGGAGTACAGTTGTCGCTATCTTAACGCTGATATAATTATATTTAATATTTTAAAAGCGACAACACTATATTTGAGATATTTTAGTGGTGATATAAAAATAGAAGAATATTTTTATTTTCACTCATTAATTCCATTTTTGCGGACAGGAAATCTAGGAAAGTTACTTAGTGTGGGACCAGTCCTAATTTTCTGATAACTTAGACAACACTTAAACATATCTAGACTAGAAGCTTTTTTAAATGTAAAATTTTACGATGCCACAATAATATCAGAATTTATAATTTTATCAAAATAAGGGATGAATAACATTGATTTATCCGTACGAATGAGATTTCAATTCAGAATTTATATTGAAATGAATATTACATAATACGCGCCAGATGCTGGTAAAAATAGTGGATAATATAAGGCATACCCTCCGATATTTATCTGCGTCATAAGGAAGTCCAAACAGTATGTTTTCCCTGACAGTGCTTGGAAACATCCACGCCTCTTGGCAGGCGTAGGACACGTCGCCGAACACCGACACGCTGCCCGTACCCGCTGGCAGCTCTTTCAGTAGAAGTTGTAGTATTGACGACTGAAACGTATTTTATATTTTACTATGAATTAACTCGTAAAAGGTTACGAGAATAACTATTTTCTTTGCATATAATATGAATAAATATTATTTTTTTTTACATTGTGTACTGCACTGCCAAGTGTAGGCAGAGGGAACCTAGTTTAAGCTACTACGTTCCCTATTTTACGCTAAATTTATTATTTTCGTATTTGTAAAAATAAAAATGGATATTGAAATAATTATATTTGAGCATAAATTTCAAAATGCATATAAATTATAAACACATTGGGCGAATAGTCGACAAGAATTATAAAATAGTCCGCGTATTGAAATTTCGTTATATGCATTTGCTTTTGTTGGCGCTGTTTTTCTAATAGCTGAATGTTTCAGTTGCACCTCCATTAACGTGCCGTATCCGCGGATCTGATATACAATTTAGATAAAGATGAAATTTATCCCATCTCACGAACTACCTGTTCAGTCCGAACTGGAAATTTCCATTTTTCATGCATACGCGATGAAATGTAAAAATATGAGCGTTTTGTAAATTGAACTCCGTAAGTTTTTAGGTTGCTATTCAAATTACGTAATGATTTAGTGGAATGTTTTGTTTTATTATTATGTAATAAAATTAAATTAAATTAGCTTCACGCTGATTCCGCATACAGCAGGGTAGGCAGAGGGAACCCAGTGTTAAGATACTCCGTTTACCACTTTCTTCCGAATTCTGGAGGCATTTCGTGTTGAGTGGCAGAACTGAACGCCGCGCTTTGCCTCGACACCAGAGCGAAGAAATTAAAATATAAATTGAAGTATATATTTCATCTCCTCGAGTGGGGATCGAACCCACAACCAATTTTACAGTCACACTTTGTGCCACTGCGCCACGACTGGCCTCATTTTGTAATATTTTTAATATTGCCTTGAACATTATTCCGAATAATTGTCGTACATTCATGATGTCTGATCTTTTGTGATTCGTTAACATGCATTTATTATCACTATTACTAACATTGTTTTATGAAACGCTTAGGAAGCAATAATATGTAATTATATTTTAACAAAGAGTTCAGTCATGGCGCAGGGACACAAGCGTGCGACTGTAAACGCGATAGGTTGTAGATTCGATTCCCTTTACCTAATTCTGGTAACGAGGCAAAGCGCGTTGAAATTCTTAGAGGCATTGCGCGTTGAGTTTCGCGACTCAACGCGCAATGCCTCTAAGAATTTGACGGAAAGTGGGTAACGGAATTACCTAAATGGGAACGCAGTGTCTTAAAACACAAGTTTTTGGGTTCCATCAGCCTACCTCGCTATGTGCAGGATACAGCGTGAAGAAAAAAAAAATTACATGTTCAATATCTTTCCAGATCCAACAGCCTCAATAATAGCATACAGTTATCCTTTATTACGGCGTAGTGAAATGAAAATATTAAATATTTCATATTTTAATTTTCTCGCTCTAGTAACGAGGCAAAAAGCGGGGCCACTCAACACGCAATGCCTCCAAGAATTCGGCGAAAAGTGGAGAACGAAATTTTCTTAATGGGAAGATAGTGTCTTAACAGTAGGTTTCTTCTACTTATCCTGCTATGTGCATCAAGCCAAAAAAAAAATGTACAATACCTTTCCAGACCCAACAGCCCCAATAATGGCACACAGTTTTCCTCTACGAAGGCGCAATGAAATATTCTTTAGAGCTAAGAATTCTGGATCTCCAGTCCAGCTCGCACACACATCTCGGATCTCCACTGCCGTGTCATTTGATAGAGATAAACTCCTACGGAATTTTCTACGAAGTGAACCTATTAAAAAGAAATTATACTGCTTACTTATTATTTTCACTTTAAAGTATTTCTTAAAGTTTACATATTTTTCAAACGATTCGACCGTAAAGTTGAAAAATATTACTTTTATTTTCAAAAATAAATAAAAATTGGCTATTTAAATAACCAACATAAGATATTTAGCATAAATTTCTCAATTCATCTATTTAATCTAAAAAGAGTTATAAAGATTTATATTTTAAATTAATCTATGTGTACAGTTTTGTATTTAATATTTTACTAAAAATTGTATTTAAATAAATTACTAACGTCTAATACTAAAAGTACTTTTTAAAACTAAACAACATGTTATTGGATCGAAGTGGAGTTCTCATTTATAAATGGACGAAATGAAATCGGAAAAATTCTCTGTCTCAATACGATTTCCAATAAAGATTGGAAGGTATTTGTTTTGCTGCCTGTAAATAGCTACTTCTGTCTTTTAATTTTCTTGTTTGATAAAATGTAGCTTTGCAACAAAATTTTAAAGCGGAGAATAAAAAGTGTTGTTTAGTTTTATGTTGTATCACACATATAGCAGAGTAGACAGAGAGAATTTTGTGATTAAGACACTGCGTTCCCCACGCACCACTCAATTTTCGAGACATTTCATGTTGAATGGTAACATTTTACGCTACATTTTATCTTCTTACGAGAGCGAGAAATGGAAAATAATTCAATCTCCGAGTGGCGATTTCTACTAAACTCCAGAACTTTAGCTACTAGAAATTTACCGGAGCATTCTGACGAACTCTAAAGATAGGATATTTTTTAATACAGCATATTGTATGCTGTATTAAATAATTATGCTGTATATATTTATAATTATTTTTTTTACTTTACGCTGTATCCCGCACATACTAGGGTAGGCAGAAGGAACTCTGCAATAAAGAGTGGGATTGAGTTCTGCCACTCAATACACAATAGTTCCAACCTGATGCGGAAAATGAGGAACAGAGTGTTTCAACACTAGGTCTTCCTTTGCCTACCACCTTATATGCGGAATATAACTAAATCTACTAAAAATGCTAATAAAAAATTAAAAAATTTAATTGCAGCTTCGCTATATAAAAGTTGGACTTTCATACTGCTACTATACGTACCATTTACACCGTTTTCAATAGGAGCATCAGTTTTGTGAAAAGAAAGAGCTTTTATAGAATCATTATTATTCTTTTTGAAGCTACCTACAACATTACGGAACAAATTTGACGATGGAGATGCTGTAATTGCTGTTAAATCTGGCCTGTCCTCTGAAACAGATAAAGATACAGATATAAGCACCGTCAAAGTTAATTGCTACATCATCACGTCGTTGATCTTTTTTTTTTGCAGCTTCATGCTGTTTACCGCATGGCACAGGGTAGGCAGAAGGAGCCTAGTGTTTAGACACTCCGCTCCCCACTTTCTGTCAAATTCTGGATTGCGTGTTGAGCAGCGGAACTCAACGCAGAGCTTTTGCCTCGACACGAGAGCGAAGAAATGAAAATATTAAATATTTCATTTCCTCAAGTGAGAATCGAACCCACAACATGTTGCGTTTACACACGCTTGTGCCCTTGCGCCACGTCTGGCCCCATCTATATTAAAAATAATCTTCCACTACTATAATCAAACAAACCAAAAAACTTAAACTAAAAGATTCCTATTACACTACATCACTACATTTTTAGCTATTGTTCTTTTTGAGAAGCAAAATATATCTTATTTATTTTGTTTTTTTTTTCTATTTTATTTCAGTACAGTTCAGTCGTTTCATAGTAACATTTTATGGTCTCGATTTGGCATTACTTTAATCTACTGTCCGTAATAAACGAGACGTCAATTACATAAAGTTTCAAAATTCATCTCATTAAAGTTAACTTCGGAACAATGTCAAGAGATGATTATAATGATGACGGTGTAAATCTTCATACTTGGAGACAAAAATATTATAAGTACTAGCTGAAACTATTACCTTGCTTTGATCTAGTTAGGCAAATCGATAAGTTAATTTTTGTACTATCAACCACCAAAGAATACTTTATGTGAAATTAATATATAAAATTATAAAAATAATAAAGAAGCCAATTTTGGCGCAGGTGCATAAGGGTGTGACTGGTATTGGTTGTGGGTTCGATCTCCACTTGATTAAATTAAATATTTATTTAAATTTATATTTTTTTTTCATTTCTTCATTCTGATGTCGTGGCAAAGCGCGGCGTTGAGTTCCGCCACTCAACACGCGATGCCTTCAGAATTCACCAGAAAATGAGGAACGGAGTGTCTCAATACTAGGTTTCCACTGCCTATACTGCAGTGTGCTCCCGCACAGTGCGAAGCTGGTTCATTATGTATGTTTGTTTTAAAATATATTTAATATCTTACCAAACACTAAAAACTCCTGAACTCTCCTTAACGACACGAACAATTCTGCAGTAAACGACAATACAAGAGGCAATATCAATGTTATGTTGATTTGCGCAGCGTTTATGAACTGCTGCAGTGGATAGATCTGTAAAATTACAATTTAAACTTCACTTAATGCTATGTGAATTTTATATTTTACATATAATAAATAATAATAATAATATAAGTAATTTAAACAAATCTTGAATAGCTTACTCTATATTCACCTATTTCTCAAATTTATTTTATAAAAGCTGGGAATACGCCTTTATAAAATATTATTTTTTAACCAAGTAGAGATATTATATAACATATTTGTTTAGGCATATGTCTGCGTCCATCATTGTTGGACACAGATAGCCTATGCCAATATTTGATTAGAGATTGATTAATTATATTTATATTTATGTTATGTTTTTTGAGGCGCAGGGGCACAAAGTGTGACTGCAAAATCGGCTGGTTGTCGGTTCGATCCCTACTCGAGGAAATAAAATATTTATTTAAATTTATATTTTCATTTCGTCGCTCTGGTATAGAGGCAAAGCGCGGCATTGAGTTCCGCTAATCAACACGCAATGCCTCCAGATTTCGGCGGAAAGTGGGGAATAGAGTGACTTTGATGCCTCCGTTTTATTTTATTATTAAATATCAATTTAAATAGATCGAAATGTCGTCATAAAATATATAATTTAAAAATATACACATATAATAAAAAAAATTGTAAAGAATTAAATATATTATAATAAGATATGATTGGTTGGACATTTTATTAACAGATTTAAAATGACAATATTTCTCAAAGCACCATATCATCATTAGACATTCGATATAAGAATGTATGTCCTATTCTACTAAATAAGCGGTTAAACTGTAACCGCAAATCTGATTATCGCTACTTATTATGCGTTATACGTATTATATATAGATTTCATTTTTCAACTTCACGCTATATCCAGCACTCAACACGGCAGACAGAGGGAGCCTAGTGTTAAGACACTCCGTTGCCAATTTTCCGCAGAATTCTGGACGCATTGTGTGTTGAGTGGCAGTACTCAACGCCGCACTTTGCCTCGATACCAGAGCGAAGAAAAGAAAATATTAAATATTTCATTTTCTCGAGTGGAGATCGAACCCACAACCGTTGCGTTACAGTTACATCCTTGCGCCCTTGCGCTACTCCGGACCTCTATATACAGAGTTTATTTCAAATTAATCGAGATAAGCAAAAAAGTATCTACACTTATATTTTTAATCAATTGCTATTATTTTGATAACTACAAAATTTATTATTTACAATAGCAATTAAAAATCCTAATCCTACCCTTGAAGTTCTACATAAAGATATCTGAAGTAAAGCCTAAACTTGTTACAAATTATATAAAAAATATTAATTTAAAGAAATATATTAAACAAAAGCTTAGACAAAATCAATAATAATACTTAATATTGATTTGTTTGAGGCCGGTCATGGCTTAGCGGCACGAGGTGTGACTGCAAAACCGACTGGTTGTGGGTTCGATCCCCACTCGAGGAGATGAAATATTTACTTAAATTTATATTTCCATTTCTTCGCTCTGGTGTCGAGGTTAAGCGCGGCGTTGAGTTCTGCCACTCAACACGCAATGCCTCCAGAATTCGGCAGAAAGTGAGGAACGGAGTGTCTTAACACTAGGTTCCCTCTGCCTACCCTGCTGTGTGCGGGATATAGCGTGA
>JAATLQ010019014.1:0-32431 GCA_013421005.1 Heliconius erato x Heliconius himera
AAAATGTTTGAATAAATAATAAAAGTAAAATTTTGTTTGGTTTCGTCTATTTTAATTTCGGGAGTTAAGTCATGAATCAAAATTTTTCCCGGTCAAATTCCACGTACACTATCGTTATAAAATTAACTAATTAATGTTAATATTTATTTATTTATTTATTTATTTATTTACACTTTATTGTGCACAATTACTTATTAGGAAAAAAAGATATAAAAAGAACAAAGAAAAAAATAATTGACCCACAAAAGGCGGTCTTATCGCTAATCAGCGATTTCTACCAGACAACCTTTGGGTTAGGAAACTGGAGATAAAATAGAGTGGGGGGATATATTGAGAAACAGAGTGTCTTAATACTATGTTCCCTCTGGCTACCCGGCTGAGTGCGGGATAAAGCGTGAAGCTGATTTGATTAATGTTAATTTTATAACGAATTAATTATTCTTCCAACTCTTCTTTAAATTTCCATTCCAGATTCTAGAAACATTTGTTTCTTATTTATTACCATTATTAAATAAATTACTTAATAAAATGGTTTGTCTTATAAAAATAAATCACGTTGTTTGACAATCACATTGTTTAAGCTGACTTGTTTGTAACATTGCACGTTGGGCGGGAGTGCCCAGTGTTCATTTAAGTGCTTACTCTTAACTAACTCAACAAAAGCAACGGCGATATTTTAGATAAAGATGTATCACAAAATAAAATTTTAAACATTTGTCCAAGCTCAAGCTACGTCACTCGGCGAAAAGTGGAGGCCGGAAGTGTCTTAATAGTAACTATGTAGGCTAACACTAGTTTTCTAGGTTCTCTGCCTACCTTGCTGTGCACGGGATATAGTGTGCTGTTTTTATCTACTCCACTTCACTCTTAAGAAAGAAAAATACTTATTTATAAAAAGTATAAAAATTTGATTGTGGTTTTACTTGAACCTGGAAACCGACCATGTCAGTTTTTAGAAGGCGCGGATTCGAGTCCCGCTACGTTCAAATTTTTATACGTTTTCTAAATAAGTAATTTGAAAACAATAGCAATTAGTTTTACTTTTTAAGTTAGCCAAAAAAAAGTCAAATTACCTCATTGTATCGCATAGTAACAAAATCTGGCTAATATTAAAACACTGTCTGTTTAGGTTTATTCGCAGTAAACATTTTTATGAAGACGTAAAGTACAGCGGGGTGCGAGTAAGCGCGCCTTTGAAATATGTCTTAGCTATATATCAAGGTAATGTAGAACATTTCGCTGAACTATCGGTTGCTATTGAATTGTACATTTTGTGTTTCTGTTGTTTCCGTTAGTGATATTTAGTTGATATCACTATTCTATTATGTGTAAAATATAAAGTTAGATATTTTTTTCAGCTTGACACTGTAGCCCGCATGTAGCGGGATGGGCAGAGGGGGCCTAGTAGACATACCGTTCCTTACTTTCCGCCGAATTCTGGAAACGTTGCGAGTTGAGCGTCTCCTTTTTCGGGTGCCCCCTGTGACACGACTGGCCGTAATTTATATAAAAATATGTAATATAAGGTGGACGAATGTAGACATCCTATATTGACATACAACATAAAGAGTGCACATTTCTTCCCAATGTGTACACATTTATATAAATACTGAATACAAGCAAGGAATATCCAATTATTATTTCTACACACGCTCCATTGGTCTGTAGGCTCATATAGAAAAATGCTTTGTTGTTCAGTGATTCGTATCGAATGGTAACGTTAAATTTTATACATTATCTTTATATATATATTTATAAGGTAACGGTTACAAATGGTATTGTCATAACTGTAAGCGAGTTTACATTATAATAGTATGAAATAAAAACTGAAACGTAGTGGACTTTAAAAATGAAAGTGAAATGTCCCGTTATCGTAGAAATTTTGAAAAATCTTCTTAGTAGCTACTTCTGTGCACTCTACAACTTCCATAACATATTCATGCGTGAAGCTAAAAAATACAGTCGAATTGACAACCTCCTCCTTTTACAAAAGTTCGCTTAAAAACAATAAAATATACATTTTCCAGAACACCTAATTGTCACTATATAGAAATATGGAAGGTTGAATCTATCTCAACATTTAGACGATCACGCTCTCAATACCGTAAAGGCAATCATTTCTCTTTTACAATAAACCGCCCGCGTCCTTTGGAAACTATTAAACAGAGATTAGCCTTTGATTGTGTAATGAAATATTGTGAATTGATATATATATATATGTATAAATACAATATTGTTACTATTCAATTTATATAAAGACTATTGTGGTGTACTGGTGTTATTACACCTATATTGAGAATGCTATTGCATTCTCGAACTATTTCATTTTTTCATTGTAGAGCAAAAAATTGTTGTTCAACATTGAAAAAACAAAATGGACCCTTTTGTGGAAATGTTGCAAAAAAAATTGCGGAAATCGAAAAAAATCAATAAAATTGCAGAAATGGCTTAGTACTCCTAGATTTACAAAAAAATATAGGTAAAAACACTTTAAGTGAGACAAATCAAAGTTACATGTAAATATAAGATTTAAAATATAATTAATTTCTCAATATATTTTAATATTATATATATATATATATATATATATATATATATATATTACATCAGTCTAAAAAGAAAATATAGCATTTGTGATGCAAACGCTAACACGTACCATCAACTAAACTAATACGTTAATTAATCATAACATTTAAAATGTCACACTTAACGTAAAAACCAACAACGAGCTCTAAACAACCGTCCCTCTAAAATCCGGGGCTCATTAAGTAAATGAGGAAATATATTTTCCCGCTGGAATCAACGCGATCAAAACTCCTTAACTTTAAGTGCTTTTAACACAAAATAGGATTCGCTTTTAATTTGAGAGCTAAATAGTTCTCTTCGGGCTCCATTCAATATGCCCGCACTGAATCATTTTTATATTCCATTTTTATACACAAAACTGAAATTTTCCAATTTTTCAGGTTAGTAGAGCCTTGTGTGGTATGATTGGAATGTGATAATGGATTCGAATGTTGCTGGCACAGTTTTTACATAGTAACATTTAGACGTAGCAACGCTTAGATAAACAATCAACACTTCGTAGTTTTAAAGGTAAAAATCTACAGAATTATGTTTATACATAATCCATAATTACAAAACTTACTAGATACTTTGTTAATTGAACAAGATGCTTGGAACAGAATTCTTCTCCTTGTTATATGATTGAATTGTTCAAATTAAGGCTAGCCAGTTTTCAGCCACGCTGACTGCCATTATCCGTTGTTTTAGTCAGATCGTAAAACCAGCAGGATTATTCTGATATCGAATGAAAACAATGTGTGATATTGAAAGCTTTTAAAATTGGACACGACAATATACATTTTTGCATGCACAAAATTTTATTATATATACTTGTTGTGTGGGCAGAAAGAGTATATTTTTAAGATTCTCCGTTCTCCCCTTTCAAATGATTTTAGAGACTTTGATAAGTGGCATGCCCAGTAACATTATTTTTTCTTAGTCGATTGGAGGATCATCTATTTTTTTTTTATTGTGGATTTATAAAATCATTTTTACAAACTTATCTTTACGAGCATATGCAATATGCATTTATGTAAGTTTGTAATGATTTTTTCTATGAAATGCCTATAAATTTTAACTTATCAGATTTTTCCTTTATTTGTATTGCAAATTCTTACTTTGTGTATACTATTAGAGTTTTTTTTTTGTTCAGATACGGAACCCCAAAAATGGGAATGAAATACGAAAATATGATGAATTAGCTACAATATACAATATGTTTTATATACGAGTACATTACAGCATATAATTGGCATCTAAATTGTAACTCGAACTCTAATGCCAGCGATTTATATATCGATCGATTGATATATAAATCACTGGCATTAGAAGATTTATTCGCGCCATTAGAATTTAATTGACGTTAATTAGGAATAATTGTGGTGCGCGATTGATCGGAATGCGGTATACCGCTTAACTGCCAAAGTTAATCACAAGTAATTGTAATTAATAAACTTAAATAAGATTAAAAGAACATAAGAGAAAAAGTACAATACGTACTTACAGAAGTACACCTTCAGTTATCTGAAAACGACGTTTAAATTACAGAATGAAACACTAAATATTTAATAATCCGCTTCACGCTGTATCCCGCACACAGCAGGGTAGGCAGAGGGAACCTAGTGTTTTGGCACTCCGTTCCCCAATTTCTGCCGAATTCTGGAGGCATTGCGTATTGAGTGGCAGAACTCAACGCCGCGCTTAACCTCGACACCAGGACGAAGAAATGGAAATATAAATATAAGTAAATATTGCATCTCCTCGAGTGGGAATCAAATCCACAACCAGTCGGTTTCAGTCACAACACAACAGTCACACCTCGTGCCGCTGCGCCACGACTGGCATCTATTGCTAAATATTTAATGATGTTATATTATACTATAAAGTCCATCTTGGGGCGGTGGTACAACCACGTGACTGTCAACGCGACAGTTTTAGGTTCCATTCTTCGCTCTGGTACAATGGCTAGTTATAATTGTTTTCCTATTTTCAAATGAAGTGTATTTATAATGAGTCAAAATATATCTTTAGCTATACAAATTATATGATTACGAGTACAATGATTTATTTTATTATTTGTAATTAACATAATTTTAAAAATTATTTTACTTAAAAAAATATTGCTAAACTCAAGTTCCATTTGATTTTATTTTATTTTATTTGTAAATTGAGATAAAAAAAAACCTTCATTCAAATAAAGCTTAAAAATATAATATTTTCACACGTTACATACAGATATTTGTGAGATACTGTTGTCTCGTTAAAGAGACAAAGGGAATTTTGAATGCCCCGAAGATACGTCGTTTTGTACACGCGGGATTGATATGAATGTTGATCTACCTATAGTAAATAAATGAAAAGATAAAAGAATTTCCTTTGGATAAATTTAGAATAATAAGTTTTTTGTTGATCGGTACCACCGTGGCGCATTGAGATGAGGAACTGTAAGCGCAATGGACGTGGATTCGATGCGATAAAAAAATTAACATGTTCCCCTAGAATAAACATATTTTATTGTTACGTGATATATTTGTATATTCAATTTGTATACAATTATTTAGATTTTTTGCGTTATTTAATTTTGCTAAAGTATGCAGGATGATTAAATTGGTTTTAATTAAGAGTAACAAATTTTTTTTAGTTACCGATAGCAAGTACAAGTATGTATAATACGGGAAACTATGGTTTTATTTCAGGTTTACGCTGTATCCCGCATGTATCAGGGTAACCAGAGGAAGCCTAGTGTTACCAGCGATAACTTAGTGTCTTACACTAAGTTATCGCTGAACTCTGGAGGTATTACGTTTTAAGTGGTGTAAATCAAAGCCCCTCTTTGCCTCATTATAAAGATGAAAGTGTTTAATATCTCTCTTCCCGAATGAAAGCGTTTGAAATGAAATGAAAGTGTTTAATATCTCTCGTCCCGAATGGGAATCGAACCTACAACCTGTCACGTGTACATTCGTACGTTGTGCCCCTAAGACAAAAATATTATTTTAAAGAAACAAAATAATAAGTTTCAAGAATATCGCAACTTACTGTTACGATGTCGAAACATATTTTAAATGCATTGAATAAGAGCCAAATTGGTAAACTCCTTTTAATATAAATCCTGATAACGTATATTACTTTTAATTTTTAAGAATAAATTATAATAAGTATTCTTTAAATCAAATTACTGTAACAAAATGAAACGGAATCCTTTACTTCAGCCAGGTATAATGCCTATGAATTCGGCGGAAAGTGGAAAACGTATGTGGCTTAATGAAAACGAGGTTTCTTAACACTAGGTTCCCAGATTCCATCTGGGATCCTACCCTGCGACGTGTGCGGGATACAGTGTTAAGCTAGTAGTAGTAAAATTTCAATATATCATTGCATATGCAATGATATATTATATACTAGCTGCTCATCCACGGCTTCGCCCGCTTAAAGTACATGATTATTGATTTAATAAGCAGAATTGATTGACAACTATAATGACTTCTAATATGATTTTTTACGACATTGTCGTCAAAGAATTTTTGATTGTTTTAAATAAAAAATACGACCATTGTTGATATTTAATATTTATAAAACATACATAAAGCTAATTATTTATTACACGAATATATTTTTGTAACTTTATGTTCTTTTAACCTATATATACTCTGTTAAATGTGCTGATGTCAGTGAATAATTTAATTTACTCATTCAGAAACAGCTTTAAATGTTGAATTATTGATTTGAAGGATTCATAATATTCTTTGTAAAATAACTGTAATAATTGCCTATTAACTCCTGTACAGTTTTTAAATTGGTTACATATATTATATGAACGAACCAACCAAAAAATCTTTGTATTTACTTGATATTTCTTTCAAGATCGTTCTTTATCTCTGTGTTGAATTAATTACGGCTTCTTCCAAATTATGATAACTTTTAATTTTAATGAACCGATTTTGATGAACTAAACTTTAGTAGTTAAGTTGAGTTAAAACAAAGCAATTGGTGAATTTTTCAAGTAAATCGGTTCAGTACTTTCAGAGAAAAATGCGGACAACAATGTGTCGACAGACAGACAGACAAGAAATTCAGAAAAATCTTGTTGCTTTCTATTATTATTTTTAAGTGTCCCTCTATCCATTTCAGTCAAAATTACTAAATGTACAGACAAAATATTTTTACTGTCTTATTATACAGGATGGAAGAGGCAGCGCTCCATTTACGGAAACAGCATATAGGGTAAAAGATTTCAAACCTATACCTAAAGAAATTAATCAAGATGCCTCAACAGTTTGGACGTAGGATTTTTTTTTCATTTCACGATTTTTATCCATACCTGTATTTCGTGTGACGCGATTACGTATAGATCCCAATAACATAAACACTACTACAAAAATACTACAAAAATACTACTAAAGGTTAAACAACGTTGAACTTTATCGCCAATACATACGACTCGATTTCGAAATGAGGCGTGTGCGGCGGTGTTCCTTTGATAGGTTTATGTGTGTGTGCGTCGTCCTTACAAATAGCGTTTTATTTTAAAACGACAATTTTATTATTTATTTTGTTTGAAAAAATAACTTTTTCAATTTTGGGAATTTATTTTTTTCTAATTCATATTAGACTTTTATAGAGTAGTAAAACTGTGGTTTCATTTAATGTGGTGCTGACACTTCCATCCTGTATATAGAGATTTTACATATGCAATGATATATTGACATTTTCTCAATTTTATGCACGAAGATGATCATATGCTTAATAATATAAATCTTAAAAGAATATCATCTGAGTTACATCTTTCATATTTTCAATTGAAATATAGAGCTTAAAAATCTAGCCCGTTAATCGGCACGTATCAAAAATAACACATTTTGAAGATCGAATGAAAATATTGTATTATCTATATGTTAATAATAATACGAGGGCTATGGGTGATTTACAGAAAATTTTAATAAACTTTTTAAGAGAATACCTTTCGTAAAATAAATTCAATATATAATTTCAACTCGAAGTTCGTTCAATTTCGTTATTCAGGCAAAGTACAAAAAAAGTTCAAAACAATGATGCCGAATCCACAAATTTATAGAAAAACTCTATAATTGGTTTGGTCATTATGAAACAAAAATCCTCTCCAATTTCAAATATAACTCGTTGATTAAGCTTTTATTGAGAATAATATAAATTGGTTACTATTTAGAGATATTTTTTATTATTTTTAATATTTTTTACATTTTTTTAAACTGTTATTCCACACTACTAGGTAAAGAAAAATACTTATTTAGAAAACGTATAAAAATTTGAACGTAGCGGGACTTGAACCCGCGCCTCCTAGATTCCTGCTACGTTAATGTTACAAAAATATACGTATAGTACCTGATAATAAATAATTAGCTTTATGTATATTTTATAAATCAAATATCAACATTGGTCGTATTTTTTAGTCTGATAAACAAAAGTTCTTATAGAAATTACGATAATGTCGTATAAAAATCATATTAGAATATTACAGATAAAAAATCATATTAGAAGTAATTTTAGTTGTCAATCAATTTTGCTTATTAAGTCAATTATCATGTAGTTTAAGCAGGCGAAGCCGCTGTCGAGCCGCTAGTATTATATATTTTTTGTTGTAGCCGTACAAAATATTCAGCACATAAAATAAATAAATCAAATAAATTACCTTCACGCTATATCCCGCACACAGCAGGGTAGGCAGAGAGAACCTAGTGTTAAGACAGTCCGTTCCCCACTTTCTGCCGAATTCTGGAGGCATTGCGTGTTGAGTGGCAGAACTCAACGCCGCGCTTTCACTCGACACCAGAACGAAGAAATGAAAATAGTATGATGGGCTATCGTGGTTCAGGGGCAAAAGCGTGTGATAGTAACGCGATGCCTGTGGGTTCGATTACTACTTGGAGGACTGACTTATTAATTACTAATATTTTAATTTTGCCGCTCTGGTACCAAAGCAAAAGAGGGCGTTGAATTTTACGCTTGATAGTTGTGGGTTCGATCAGCACAAATACAACATTATATTCCGAAATTCAACACGCAATGTCTGGAAAATAGAACGAAGAAGGAAATCGAGTGTTTTGTGTTCGGACACTAAGTTTAGTTTGTTATATGCGGGCGACAAACGTTGAACTATTTGTCCTTTATTTTTATGGCTTTATCTTAAACATAACATTGTAGCATAAGTAAGTAATCTATGTCAAACTCCGCAAATGATTTTGTGTTTTACACTAGCTTGACCGTAAATATGTGCATTTTATGTTATTTTTACAAGGGCAACTGCCTGCCAAGGCGTTACCAGAAATATTCTATAAGCTTTTATTGTTCAGATTTGTATATACATATTGTATAATCTACCGAGAAAAATTAATCTACCTTACTTTTTTGTAGCATTTTTATCTTTACGACCTTTAATCTAATAATATAGTTTGTTTACATACATAGATAAATACTCGTTCGTATATACAACATTTTCTATTCACAACGACTTCTGATTATTGTTAATGCGATATTTAACATCGATTTAACATATGTACATTCAGTTTAGAAAGTAATATTAGTTAGTCGTTTCCTAACTTTTTTACTCTTTTTCTATATAAGCCAATGAACTAACTAAACCAACAAGTAGAAAAAGAGGATATAATGTCGAGACAACCTATTCTTAATTTTCCATTCGAATTCGATATATTGCGCATACAGTGGTGGCACTTAATACCGCCCAGGTGAGAAAAGCGATAATAATTGAAATATAATAGTAATCCCTTATGGAATTGAATTCATAGGCATCGCTAACGATTTCACTGTGCCACAACGACCTTTCACAATAGTATTTCATGCCAGAAATTTAAGAAATATAATTTTTACCTCCACCGAAAATCCTACGTGCCTGCGCCCAGCGTTAAAAAGCCCACTTGACACGAGGGCTGTCAAAACGTGAGACGTAAATTCATAAAATAAAAAAAAATACGAGCGGAATTTTAATAAACCTTTAGCTATACTAGCTAAATGGTATAACTTATCCCGGGGAATAAATCGTTTTTGTTAATATATTTTTTCTATGTGTGACATAGATATTTAGAATTGAGAATAAGATATTTTTTTTTTATTATTCCTGTAGTAATCGCTTTATATCAGCTTCAAGCTGTATCCCGCCAACGGCAGGGTAGGCGGAGGGAACCTAGTGTTCGAACTCCGTTCCTCACTTTCCGCCAACCTTTGGAGGGAGGGATTACACACATTTTGTGCCGCTGCGCCACAACTGGCGTCAATTGAACAAATCAATTTTATAATTCAATTTTTATTTTGAGAAGCGAAGTGTCCTTACATTAGGTTTCCTCTACCTACTTCTACTTCCTACCCTGCTGTATGAGGGATATAGCGTGAAGCTGATTTATTTATTTTTTATTTTTTCTAAATTTGTCTCAAATACCTTAAATTAGATAATATACATCCAAATCATCTCTTATTTGTTTCCTAAATATAAAATTCTGCATATTAGATGATGGTAACGAGCAATATGTTATTTATCTCTATATCCGGCGCCACAGTCACGACGTGACTGAGAATTATTTCCTTGTTTTTACGACGGATAAGGTCGTTGTAAAAATATATGTACAAATAAGATGTTTGGTTTTACGCTTAAATTTAAGACTCGCTGTGCCACCTGTTGGCTTTTCTTTTATTTCACACTGTATCTCTCACTTACCAAAGTAGGCAGAAGGAACCTAGTGTTTAGACACTGCATTTCCCATTACAAGACTTCTGTTTCCCATTTCCCGCCAAATTCTGGAGGCATTAAGTATTGAGCGATTACTGTATTGAACGCCGCGCTTTGCCTCAACACTAGAGCAAAGAAATGAAAATGTAGAAATAAAACCCACAACCTGCACAGGCTTTTACAGTCATGCTCGTATACTTCTGCGCCACAATTGAAATAGTCTGTATAAATAAAAAGTTATCTTTTAAAATAATCTCTGCCTTGCAACCAAGAACGACCTGTCAGATAATGCATCATCCCATCAAATTATACGTGAACAAACCACCAATAATACATTTCGAATTTTAAAAGTTATTATCAACATCCTTATTATCACCAATCAGCCAAAACTGCAATAAACTCATTGCTTATTTTTAATCATGTTCTCAACATGTAACAACATTACTATCTCTAGTATAACAACATAATAAATTGTAACAAGCACATAAAAGTTTCGATGTAGCTTGATGAGAACGTATAGCTTAGTGGTCAGAGCGCCTGGTCGGTTTCCAGAAGGCGCGGGTTCGAGTCCCGCTACGTTCAAATTTTTCTACGTTTTCTAAATAAGGATTGCTTAATATGTTTCTAATAATTAAAAAAACTGGTCAAAGACCGTCGCAACGCTTAAAAATATATTTCACGGAGCTTTATCATTTATCATCTTATTGAAATCAAATATTACCATTTTCATCTACTGCTTGGACAAACCAATAAGAAAACTGGCAGAAACATTTGGACAAAAATAAATTTCAAATAACAATATGCTCCTCTAAAAATTTGTGGTCAGGTTCTAATACGAAGGATATGATTATAGTATAACGCGTTCTAAGCTATTCAAGGGCCGACATTTAGAGCTATAATTTGTCTCTGGTTTACGTAAGCGACACAAAGTTAGTTTAATTTTCATTTTGGTTTTTTAAATTCATTGCCAATTTTTTATTAATTATGTAAGTAATTAAAAATTTACAAAACAAAATAATATGAGTATTTGACCAAAAAATATTAACATTAAGTACCCAAAACAAAAACCTGAAAATGTGAAAAACAGAAAAATAAACGACCATCGTAACAGGCAAGAATAAATAAATCTACAAAGCCTAGTAACAAGCAAAACAGACTTGCGCCTCCACAGTGAACGACACAAAAACAACATGAAAGTGTCAAAACCGTTTATCCGCAACAAACCGACGTCAGGCAAGGTCGTGGCGACAAAAGGATTTTGAGATTAATCCAGCTTCCATAGATATATCTTTGTCTTTCGCAGTAAATCAGTTCTAGTGTGCCTTATCTACGGGAGATAAATTCTTTTCAATAATGTACTTACTTCGTCTGTAAACGCGAAAAGTTGTGAGTTCGGGTTCTACTCGAGAAAATGAAATATTTAATAATTTTTTTATTAAGCCAAAGCGCGGCTTAGAGTTCTATGACTTAACACATAATGCTTTGGGAAATTGCTAAGCGGAGTGTCTTAACAATAGACTTCGGGATACAGCGTCAAAAAAAAAGTAAACTAAGCAATTTTGTCTCAATTCGTTTGAAACGAGATTAAATTACCAAAAAATCATCTTTAATACACCTCGTTTGCATTTTCCGCATTTTGAAGTGAAAACTTAGTATGAAAACAAAGTTGAATAAAGTTTTTTTATGGAAACATTTATATACAACTCCTTAGTTACTGATTGACTGACGAACAAGGCACCTGTGCCTTGTTCGTCAGTCGCACTGGATTTACTGGATTTAAAAAGTTGTAAATTTAGCATATTAGTAGTATTAGGAAATATAGCTGAGTAGTAATCGAGGAAACTAGAGGAAACTGGAAATAATACAGAGAACGAGAGATTTTATTTTTCATTTTCAAGTCCACGAAAACAATGTTGCGGAAAACAATTTGTTTGTAATAAATGTCTACAACATTGATGTCGTAGGTACTAAAATCCTAAAATACAATGTCTAAAAAACGGAGAAAAGAGAAAGTAATGGTATTTCATTTTATGTTTTTGCAAGATATTAGAGACGCCTAAAGTAAAAAATACCTATATATTTTTATAATATAACAATTTTTTTTTTCCTGCTACTCAACACGCAATGCCTTAAGAATTTAGCGGAAAGATGGAAATAGAAGTGTAAAAAAAATATTAAATATTGCCACATCGTCTTCCATTCTTCGTTGAAATAACTAGTTGAACCTACACTTAATTAAATAAAACTGGTGCAAGACGTGGACGCTGCGCTGGAACAAATTACAACGTATAAGTAAATACTAACTGCGAATCAAACTTCGGTCCAACTCAAAACTTGGGACATCTCACGAATATAAATGATCTATTTCAATATGGTCTTGCCAGATCATAAATCCGTGGGTAAATTTCGACTTTAAAAGTTATTTCCACGCACAGCTACCCGTAAAAGCTTTTAGATTTTATAACTCTGTACATTACTAAAATTTCGATAACAGCTACAAGTAAAAGATTATGTTGGGATTTCCTTTAAAAATATCCGTATAAATACAACTCAGTAGCGAGGCCAGTTGTGGCGCAGAGACACAAGTGTGTAAGCGCGATAGCTAGTGGATTCAATTCACCGGGCTAAGTTCGGCCACTCGACAAGCAAATGCCTCCAGCATTAGTTTAGTGTTTTAATGAGAATGGAGTGTCTCACCACTACATTGCCAGGTTTCCTCTGCCTACCCTCTTATGTGCAGGATGCAACATAAAGCTAAGAAAATACCATATGAGTGAAGAATTATTATTACTTTTTATTGACATATACGTACTGAAATAAGTTGGTAATACGCTCATTGTTCACTATATCATTAATGTATTATGGATACATACATATTTAATAAGTTTTTTTATATGATATGATAATTGATGATGAATGTGATAATTTTCAAACCACCTATTCAAAAATAAAAAAGTAAAAAATTGCAATTTGCTTTTATTGCTGTTTTGACCTACTGACAAGAGTACTTTTCGATTACACACACTTTAAAAAAACGCGTAAATAACTATTAATTCACTTCGTAATAGTACAAAAGAGCAATAACAACTCTGGTGATATTTCATTTTCGATACTTTACCTATAGGGCATCGATTTTACGGACCACCGTGGCGTAGCGCTATATCTTACTGTATATGCGATAGTTGTGGATTCAATCGTCTTGCAGTAAAAATATTTTTATAAATATTTTCATTTTCACTCGCTCCACTAAGACAAATAATGTTCTATCACGCAGTATTCTGAAAATTGGCGAAATATGGGAAACATAATGTTTTAGCACTACATTTCCTATAGCTACCCTGGTTCATGCGTGAAAAAAAACGTGAAAGTTTAAACATATATAAAATTTCACCAACTATAATAAGTAATTGTTTTTTAATTTGTTTTTTCAGCACACAACAATCCAGCAGGCTCGTGACGACGTGACGGCAGCGACTGCGAGTAATTAAAGTTGAAGTCTGCATGGTTCATATAATTAATTTTAACAAAGTAGTAGTACACATTCAACTCCGTTCTCGCTCATTCAAATTATATGTAGACTTGTTCATTTTTTTTATTTTGTTTTTTTTCTCATTTTTTAAGCCTATATATGCTTATGTTTCTCTTTTTTTTTTAATTTTTATTTCGTTTATTATGTGATTTTAGTGTCTGGAACGTAGAAAAATAAAGATATTCGAATTATATATAGATGCACTAGCGACCACTTGCAATTTCATTCTCGTAACCTTCAAAATGTAAAAGCCCGTTCTCGTTTCTGTAGGCATTTCAATAAATCTAATTTTTACTCCTCATAAAAATCTACGTATCAAATTTCAGTGTTGTACGCCGCAAAGTTTCAGCTATGCCTTGCCTGTCAGTCACTCAATAACGGAAAAATTTTATATACATATATAAAAATACACTGTTAACTCTTGTAACCCTACCTAACCTACCTAACTAGGACCTAGTGTAAGAAATCTAAAGTTTAGGTCTAAATGCGGAGAAAGCCATAAGATGGAACCAACGTATCTAATCCATATAAGATTATATTGTAGTGTCCAAGTAATCCTTAAAAGACGAAAACAACAATATTTTTATTTTATTAACATTTAGTTATCTTCAGTGTTTCATAGCACAATAAACTATTTTGTGTAACCTCTTTGGCAATTATTGATAAAATAAAAGAAGGCGTAATTTTTTAAGCATGAACCAATCAAAGTATTGTTTACTGACCCAACTTCGTAAAAAAATAATGAATTGTGTAATGTTAGTAAGTCAATCTTTATAACAATGCCTTTATGTTTTACTAACTTTGTGAAGTAGTTAATAGTAGACTAACAAGTTAATTTGAAATATTAACAATATTATTAAGAATAAATGAAGACATTTAAAATTTTTATTTCTTTGTATTAAATAACATTAGCAACGTTGTATCGAATAATTCTATTTCCAATAGTATATTTTTTATTGTAATAATAAAAAAAATGTTATCAATTTAATTGTAAATAATTATTTTTTCAGTAGCACACTGTTAAGACCTTCCATTCCTCACTTTGCCACCTCAAAAATTCTAAAATAGAATTTTCGAGGCATTGTGTACTGAGAGGCGGAGCTCACCGCCGCGCTTTATTGCCTTGTTATAAGAACGAAGAAATGAATTCAAGCCCTCGAGTAGGAATTTTCCAATCCAAACCTCAACCCACACACTTGTGCCACTGCGCCAGAATGGCAAGTTATTACATTTTTATTACGAATTCATAAAGTATTTGATTTCAACTCCGTTTTTTATTTATTTTTTGCTACATTTTTTTTAAAGAAGACATTTATTTTAAATTCATTATAAAATGTGATCTTTATATTTAACATATTATTTTTATTATAACTTATATGCCTTATATCAATAAACACTATAAATTTGTCACGATGGCGGTTCAAGGGAGGTGTTAATCTTCGGCGCTTCTAGTGTTGATGCACCGCATGAAGTTATAGTTGTAAATTTTGCATTTTCTTTTATTACTTTCCATTCCATTCACTGGAGAATTTAAATCCTTTTCAAGACGATTTATATATACTTGTCGGATCTTATTTCCTGACGTTAGTATAAAAATATTATATAGCTTAAATATTGTACAACCATGACTTGTACTGCAATTGCTTTTTATTCACAAGGGGATGTGGGCAGCCATTTTATATTATAGTAACATTTGTTTTAGTCATAAAGACGTGTTTAAATAATATATGTTAAAAATTTTGGTTTCTTGTTGGTTTTTAATACTTTTGTGGTAAAACAGATTAATTTCTGGCAACTTCACAACTATAACCATTTACTATTATCTACTATAATGAAACAAAAAAAAATACAGAAAACAAAAGATGGTGACGCAAAATTTACACATATGCGTAGTTTCAGGATCGCCATTGCGATGATTGTGGATTCAATCTCTGCGAGACCGTGTTATCATGTGTGGAAGTCTGTTGACATAATTATATGAATATGTGAATATGCATCGACATGCATGTGAATTAATATTTACATTTATGAATGAGGCTGGTCGTGGCGCAGAGGCACAAAGTGTGACTGTAAACACGACTGGTTGTGGGTTCGATCCCCACTCGACAAGATGAAATATTTACTCACATTTATATTTCCATTACTTCGCTCTGGTGTCGAGGTAAAGCGCGGCGTTGAGTTCTGCCACTCAACATGCAATGCCTCCAGAATTCGACAGAAAGTGGGGAACGGAGTGTCTTAACACTAGATTCCCTCTGCCTACCCTGCTGTTTGTGCAATACAACGTGAAGGTGATTTATGAATGCATGTTGACATGTGGGACCATATGTGTAAATGTGCATTGACATGTGTGAATGTGTATCGACGTTAGCTTAAATATGTGCCACATAGGTGTCACATGTATGATTATAAAAATATGTGTTGACACATATTAATGCGTCAATTGTACTTACCGCGGCAAGATCGGACATCACGAGAGTAAAACTGCGAGTGGAAAGCTACAGTCTAAGATTGTAATCAACACGCTTATCTTATTTATTATCTAACTATTATAATAAACTAAATATATTTTATTATATCAAAGAAATGAAAAATCATCCTTATAATATAAGAAATACTAAATTTTATATTACAATGTTTAGTACTACAAAGTCAAGAATGTATAATAATCTCTTTAAACATCCCAAAGGTAACTATTCTAGGAACATTTTCTACTCTTTAGAAATTTATAAGGAAGAATATAATCTCAGCTATTTTCCATTAATCTGGAGCATCTCATGCTCTCGTACGTAGAAAATTCGTATATTTATTATTAGATGCGGTGATATTATGTGAGGAGTGTACGGTAAACTGTGTGCTCTAGCCTCCTATCTTTTTGAACCCTTAAATAACTATCAATCTCAAAATCGATATAAAATATCTTATTTCATACACTTTCTATTCGTAATAGTTATTGTATATTGATCTTAACTTATTTAATTTCCTAAGAGGCGCGTACGCACGCGATGACTTCTAATCTATTTCTAGACCACCAACGTAGTACCCGTAGTATGACTAACGTAAGCGGATGTCACAACAATAATTTAAAAGTCCAGTCACGACGCAGGGGCACAAAGTGTGACTGTAAACTAGACTGGTTGTGGGTTCAATCCCCACTCGAAGAATTCCAATATTTATTTAAATTTATATTTTCATTTCTTTACTCTGTTGTCGAGACAAAGCGTGGCGTTGAGTTCCGCCACTCAACACGCTATGCTCCCAGAATTCAGCGAAAAATGTGGAACGGGGGGGTCTTGACACACTCCGGTTCCCTCTGCTTGCCCTGCGTGAAGGTGTTTAAATATTTATTTAAAAAGGTTTAGGTATATATTTTTGGTATGGTCACTTCTAGAGATTATGATATAAATTCTAAGTAAACACAGTAATGTAAAAACTTTAATAGTCTCCCATACGTTTATATAAATAATTATAACAGTATGAAAGTTAAAATTTAGCTACGAAAGCTAAATTCAGCTACGAAATGGTCGAGTAAATAATATAAAAAAATTTGTAGTTCGTACGTAGGTCTCATTAATTTTTTGTTAAAACCTCAAAAGAGCCCCGCTTGGGTAAAGCTAATCATTTCTCGAGAAGGCTTCACTCCGGTAATCTGATACTTCTGTTGACGGTACAAAACCGTCAACAGAAGTATAACTACAACTATAACTTATAGTTGCTTTTATAAACACAGCTCAGCTCAAGAACTTTTGTACGTAGCCTTTATAGGCTTGTGGTAATATAATGTATGTTTTTTGTTTGTTTGTTCGTATGACGCAAAGTGTATGCGTTTAGCTATTTACTGAAAAATGTTTGCTTTTGACTTTTCTTTACAATTTTAATTTAAGAAATAGCCTGATAGCTGAGGCCGTCGTGGCTCTGCGTCACAGTATCTAAGTGTACACTTAGATACTATACTACTATGTATTATTTATTTGTTATGTATATATGTTATCGAAAAAAAATGGCTTGACGCCTGTAAAGAAGCTCTCCGATAAATTTAATTAGAAGTAGTAGTAGGGGAAATAATTTATTCCCTCTTCCATTTGTACTCATTCAGTCGAAATTGAACCCACAACCATTGTTTTCCCGCTTAGATCAACATACGTCGATGAGTTCCGCCATTCAGCCGCCAGAGATGTTAAATGATAATCGGGGATTTCAATAGGCGAAGAGCATAGATTATGGGCATATCGCGTGACGTCCTGGACCCGTCAAAGTATCACAATATTATTTTAATAATAAAAATAATAAATTTATAATATCAAATTCTCTTTTTATTTTGTAAAAAGATACCTATCCGAAAAAAAATGCTTATAAAAAACTTGTTATCATTCAAAGCAAATTATCATTATTTCTTTTACAAACATTGTTGGAAAATCAAACGAAATTATATTGAGAATGCAATTTACAATCAACGCTTGAATCACGTCAATTTTTCCTTACCCTTTATTGCTTTTTATTTTACCACCCTAGAGAATTCGCATCCTTCGCACTGACGAGCTGAGCTTCTATTAATTCTATATATTAATACCGGCCTTTTAGATTTTTTTAAGAGACACTTTGCATACTTTCCCCCTATTAGATGAGACAAAAATCTAGAACAATATCTCTTTATACAACAGTAAAACAATACCTCTTTATTTCCACTTATTGTTTTATTTAGTTAAGAAAATAAATAAATCAATTAACTGCTTTACACTGTCCACATCCCGCACATAGCAGGGTTGGCAGAGGAAATCTAGTGGTAAGACACTCTGTTTCCCACTTTCCGCCAAGTTCTGGAAGCATTACGTGTTGAGTAGCGGAACTCAACGCCGCTGTAAATATATTATATTGATATTCATGAAATAATAATAATAGTATCTATTATTATTTTTAACTTACATCCAAAGTAGGGACCAGACGTATCTTAACACGTAAGTCTCAGGGTTCTTCTGCACACTCTGCTATGCCAGATACAGCGTAAATTAAAAAAAAAGTGTAATAAAAAACTATTTAGAAAAAAATATCAGGCGTTGCTACGACTACTAGGTAATACGTATATTTGAAATAAAATACAATATAATATAGAAGTCGAGATTTAAAATAAAATACTAGATTTAAAATAAACATTTTAAATCTCGACTACAGTATTTTTTGGTTCCTCGATTTTTTAGAACTTCGTAAATCATATAGAGACTCGACAATTAGTTGAGATAATCAGACATTTCCAGCTGCCGAGGCGTCACGTCCTACGCTCATGTAGTTAGTAAAAGACAATATTTATATACCTACAGTCTAATATAAAAAGAATTTCTTGTATTTGTGTTTTTTAACTACACACTGTATTCCGCTCATAGCAGGATAGACAGAGGTAATCTGGGAACATAGTGTTAAGACACTACGTTACCCAATTTCCGCCAATTCTGGAGGCACTGTGTGTGTGTGTGTGTGTGTGTGTATGTGTGTCACATATGCGTGTAAATTAACCATTATTTAGTTTTCCGAAAATATTTTTTTTATAATAAATACAGCCAAAAGTATTACAAAAATTTAATAAAGTGATTTACAATTTGTTAATATAAAATTCAGTCTCAGAATTTTTTGTCGAGCCTTCTTCTTATATAAACCAAATATTTGTGTAGGTACTTTAAATATTGGTTTACTTAGTAAAAATAGTAAAATTGCATTTAAGGAAATTAAATTTAATGAAAGTTTATGAAATGTTCGCCATTTTTAGCATTTTCGAGGAGCGGCGCAACTTAACGCCGCACTTTTGTCTTGGATGCTTTGGAGCGAAGAAAATAAAATAACAATACGTAATCATTAATTCCCGCAAATGGGCATCAAACCCACAACCATCTCGTCACAGTCACACGCTTATGCTCCTGCACCACGATAGCCTCAATATTGCATACTTCCACTATCTAAAACTTAAGAAACGCTAAGATTTTGTTCTAGAGCGAACGCAAATTCTTATCGTAAAAAACTTTTTTCATTTCATCGTTTACATCCCATATCAAGCGAGTCTTGGAGTTGTTTGTAATGTGTCATCTATCATTAAAACTTCTTACCGATAACTTGAAGTGGGAAATAAGTTCGGTAAAAGAATATATGGTGCTATTAAGATATGAAGTTTCCCTATTTTGGAACTTATCGGTTCTCAGGGGACATACAAGCGTTGCTGTTACTTTGCTTCAATATTAAAATTAGTATGTTAACATATAGACGTACATAGTGCTGCATATGTACCTATACAAATAACCATACTATTAAGTATCAAATTAGTTGTAGATTCGATTTATTTCGATTATTCGATTTATATAGATATGCGGGATACAGCGTGAAGCTGATTTATCTTATTTTTTATAGATATGTATGAACAGAAAAATATAAACTAATGCTTACAAAGTATTTTTTAAGACTTGAGAAAACTATTAGCTTTACACTGTATGCTGCATGGTATAGCATGGTAGGCGGAGTCAACCTATGTAATAGACTTTCGAGCTCTGAGAGAAAGCTCAACGTCGTGAAGAATTCTGGAGACATTGTGTGTTAAGTGGCAGAATCGGATTCGACACACGGGCGAAGAAATAATATTAAATATTTCATTTCTTCGAGTGATTCGATTAAACCCACAACTTGTTGCGTTTACAGTCATACTTTTTGCCCCTGCATCGTGACTGATACTGAGACTATCTACAAAACAAAAATTATTTTTATCTTCCGAAATTTTAATCTAAATATACTTCAAAATAGTCTTAACTTTTTAACGCCAAAGGAAACTTATAATAACTGTTTTCGTCAGTTTAAATTACTTTTAACGGGGCAACAGTTTTGATGTTTCATATACACTGTTATGGTGTAGTTTTACGTTGAAAGAAATAATTTTGTGTAAAACTTTTAAAGAACATTAGCTTTGTTACTCTCATGCAACTCTTTTTAGAATTAAAAGTATAAGGAGAACTGATATCGATCAAAACTAGATATGCTCTGTCGATGCACTGTCAGAAAGGACGGAAAGGAGGAAGTAAAATATTTAATGTTTTCATTTCTTCGCTCTGGTGTCGAGACAAAGCGTGGTATTGATTTTAGTCACTTTACACGCTGTAGAACACTGATTTGTGGAATTCGGCGGGAAGTGGGTCTTAACACTACGCTCCCTCTGAATCCCCTGCTACATTCGAGATACAGCATGAAGCTGAAAAAAACTTGAACGTTTAAACAAAGTTTAAACACTACAAAAGCTGCAGATCAATTACTTTTATTTTACATAGAAGCAGATCAATTACTAATATTTTAAATATTCTTATTTCCGTAAATGGATAAAATATGTTAAGTTTTGTCAAATTACGTATGGACAACAGGTATGTACCTACTAGATTTTTTTTTACAATTTCTGACAAATTCGCTTAGAAAATATTAAATACTTGCGAAAAAAGCCAAATATCTGCTAATAATCATTGATAATTTAAAATTCCCGACACAAAAAGCTCAAAAAGTACACAAGCAACTAAAAAAGAGCTGATAATCTTCAAACAATTGAACATATCATCATGTTTAATAAATGAATCATGGCTAACGACATTCTCCGTTAAGTCATCTTAAATATAAAAAAAACTAGACCAAAACCGATTCATTCGTTCAGGAGCTACGATGCCACAACATACAGAAACACACATACACAGACATATCAAATGTATAACACTCCTGTTACGTCGGAAGTAAAAAAGGATTATCTTTGCCCGCTATAAATGTGCAAAAATTTCATTAAAAGCTATTTGTCGTATCTAAAAGCTGTTTTTGTATATTAAAAGCTGTTTATCATGAAGAGATAAACTAACATACAGTAAAGAACTGTTTTGCAAAAGTACAGGAAATGAAGCATACAAAACGTTGTTTACTATAAAACGGCAGTTAGAGCGTGTCTGTGCTATATTTCATTCATTATTTTCGGGAAGGCCATAAAAGATTTTTTACCGTCAAAAAGATATTATTTATTCATGGGTTGAAATTGTCAATTTATTTCTTTTAATAAACCCATGGAAACGGCATATATTAGATAGTTGCATTATATTTATTGAATCTAACATAAAAATGTAACAACCCTTTTAGGGTTGAAAACCTATAAGTTTAACAAAAAAATATTCTGTCATGGCGCAGGAGCACAAGTATGCGACTGTAAACGCGACGGTCGTGGGCTTGATTACCGGAGGAATGAAATATTTAATATTTTAATTTCTTCGCTTTGGTAACAAGGCAAAGCGCGGCGTTGAGCTCCGCCACTCAACAAGCAATGCTGAAAAAATATAAATAAAAAGTATACATACTAAATCAGAATTTTTAAGATCAGTCTCTTTAAGTAAATGAATAAGGCTTCAAATTATAAAATGATAATTGGGAAATAATAAATAAAATGTACAATTGTACATTTACAATATTCATTTTTATTAGAAAGAACAATGTGGAATAGTAGAATAAGGAACTACTTTTTCCCGACTGCTAAGGAAGGGTTATGTTTTTCGCGCGTATCTTGTATGTATGTAATATTCTTTATTACCTCGTATCTCCAGAACCGCTGAACGGATTTACATATTTGAGGTATCGTTAGATTCGTATTAGCAGCCCAAGTGTTCTTAGATAGGTGACGTTAATAAAAAATAATCATGGCGGCTGTGGTACGCCATTGGACTTAGTAAAAAAATAACGGGGCCTATAAGTAATTCTTCAATCAATAAAATCTTTACCAGGAACCCCGCATAATTTAAAGAGGTCCCGACTGTTAAACCTAATAAACTATTGGGCTTGTTTATTTTCTTTTTAGTTTGATGCAGTCGGGGTTTTTGTTTTTACAAACATTTTTTTTTAACACTAAGTACTGTGGAATAAAAAGTGGGCAGTGTTTGCCGCATTGTAATTTTTTTGGCGCACATCCAAAAAAGGTTCGGTCTCTTTCAATGGTTGAAAGACATCTTCGAAAATTAGTTTAGTCAATAAGTAACCTCCAAATTATTGCAAAAGTTCTTTGATAAGAGAATATCTTATTAAAAAACCTTTCATTCGTTTGAGGAAAATTATATGCGGCGCAATAGGAACTTATTGAGTTTGAAATTTAAGAGGGTACATTTAGGGACGATCAGCCTCAACTTCACCCGCATTAAGATAGTGTATCCGCCAGAGAGATAGACGAGAATTATGTTGACAAGTCATAAAAATGATAAATTATTATAGTATAGTATTTCGTATATGTAATTGATATGCAAAATCAAGGAAAACTGTAAAATATTATTAATATCGAAGAGCTTACCAGAACATGAAGAACAGTCTTCACCTGACTGTTTTGAATATCTATTCATCGAAATAAATATGGGAGTAAAGTTTGCCCTTGGGGTAGTTTATTGTCCACCCAATAAAAATTATTAACCTGGAAGTTGTACTCGAAGATCTCTTAAGCCACTATTCACACGTAACGATAATGGGCGACTTTAACACGTGTCTACTTCGGGATGATTTTCGAGCGAGAAAATTGAATTCGATATTAATGTCCCTTAATTTACACATGTTACTTCTTAAGCCAACTCACCATACCAACAACGCTGATACACTATTAGACTTAATAATTACGTCAAGCTCTGATCTCGTCTCTAAATATGGTCAGTTCCCCGCTTCAGGTTTTTCTTTACATGATCTTATTTTTGTATCTTTAAGATTAAAGCTACCCAAATCGAAGCCAATTACTTTATTACTAAGAAGTTTTCAAAACTTGAATATTGAGAAGCTCAAGAGTGATGCTCTAAGCATTGCCTGGTCGCAAGTTGAAGCGAGACCATCTATTGATGAAAAGGTTGACTGGTTGAACTCCAATATTATTGCATTGTTTGACAAGCACGCACCTCGCCAAGTAATTAAAATCAAAAACCAGTCTACTTTGTGGTTCAACGAAGACTTTCGTAAAGCCAGGGCTAAGAGAGATAAGGCTTTCTCCAAATATAAAAAGGATCGAACTAATCTCAACTGGTCGATTTATAAGGCTGCAAGAAATCAGTGTAATCAGATGTGTAGAAAATTAAAACGCCAATATATCTTTAATAAAATACGTGATTCTTCTCCCGAGGCGACTTTAAAATTCTTAAAAACCCTCGGTATTGGCAAACTTTCAACCTCCCCATTCAATTCCGACTTTGATTTAAATATTTTAAATAAACATTTTTCTACATCTTATCCCCTTGATATTAGTATTAAAACCTGTACTCTTTCTGAAATTTATAGTTTGCCGAAACTTGAATTCCCAACTTTTACCTTTTCTTCTATCAGTAATGATGATACTAAGAAAATTATTCTAGCCCTCTCAACTAAAGCAGTTGGTTCGGATGATATCAGTCGCATTATGATTACTTCAATTGTTGAGATTCTTGTTCCTGTAATAACTCATATTGTTAATTTTTCTTTATCCTCTAACCAGTTTCCCGAGGTGTGGCGAAAGGCATTTATTCTCCCACTTCCAAAAATATCAAATCCTACGCTACCATCTCATTTTCGTACCATTTCAATTCTTCCTTTCCTCTCCAAAATTTTAGAATCTACTGTATACCAACAGATTTCCACTTATTTCTCAAAATGCGACTTTTTAAATCCACTGCAGTCCGGTTTTAGAACTGGACACAGCACTACCACTGCTTTGTTAACAGTTACTGAAGACATTAGATCTGCATTGGAAAATAGGCATTTAACAGTGCTTATTTTAATTGATTTTAGCAATGCATTCAATGCAGTAGATCATGAGCTTCTTATTGCTCTGTTATGCAATGCTAATGTATCCAGTACAGCTTTAGAGTGGTTTTCTTCATATCTTCAGGGACGTCAGCAGTCGGTTCGTGTTGGCCAGTCTATTTCTGACTGGCATCATGTGACAGCTGGTGTTCCTCAAGGCGGTATTTTATCTCCTCTTCTTTTTTCAATATTTATTAACTCCATTACTTCCATTATTACTTCTCAATACCATCTTTACGCTAACGACTTGCAGCTTTATGAGCACTCTAGAGTGGAAAATATTGCTGGGACTATAAACTCTTTAAATGCTAACTTCCGACAAATATCAGTTTGGTCTTCCAAATACGGCATAAATGTTAACCCTGACAAATGTCAGGCCTTAATTGTCGGCAGTTCGAGACAATTGGCTAAAGTCGAATACCATAAGTGGCCCAACCTAACATACAAAGGCACAATCATAAATTTTACCAATACCGTGAAAGACCTAGGTGTTGTTATTGATAACAAGCTTACTTGGGGCAATTACGTTGCTGATATATCACGAAAGGTCTACGCCTCACTGCACTCAATGATGCGCCTAAAAAATTTTTTACCTGTGCAAACGAAAATTTTGTTGGTCAATACCATGCTGCTTCCTATTATTGATTACGGTGATGCTTGCTGTTTGGATATGAACAAAGATCTCGTAAACAAGCTCGAAAGGATACTCAACACCTGTATACGCTTCATTTATAACCTGCGCAAGTATGACCGTGTATCATCTTGTAGGAGGCAGCTTGGTTGGCTATCGGTTGCCGATCGCAGAAAATGTAGGGTCCTTTCTTTAATTTATTCCATCCTTTCTGATCCCAATTTTCCCATCTATCTGTCTTCTGACTTTTCATACCTTTCCTCTTTTTATGATAAATCCTTACGTTCCCAATCAAATCTTCTGCTGTCAACACCACATCATACTTCTGGGTACATGTCAGACTCTTTTGCAGTTGCAGGAGTTCGACTTTGGAATGAATTACCCGAGCCTATTCGAAGAGCTCCCTCTCGTGAAATATTCAAACGCCGGGTAAAAGAATCCTTTTTCATAAACTTTCAACAAATTTCTATATTTGTTTTTCTATCTACTCTTTTATTATTATTTATTTATATGTATATAACGGTATGTTGTATATAATTATGTAGTTTATAGTTTATAAATTTAATATATATACTAGTTTGTATATATTGTATGTATCATATATATTTAATATTATATTAGCATGTATATAATTATATAATATATTATTGTGTATTTATTACATATACTTATGTAAATTGAATATTAATCTTTTGTTATTATTATTTTTTCTACTACACACTTTATTCTCCCACATGACTTAGGTTGGCTGGTAGAAGATGCTTTTTAGCGTTAAGCCCGCCTATTGTACATTTTTTATCTATGTATTAAATTTTGTGCAATAAAGAATAAAAAAAATCTAATTACGAAATAAAGATGCCTATTACTAAATTATAGGGTAAGAACCATTATAATGTGGACCATTAACTGAAACTGTAAACGAATGCAAATGCGAGCTCGGCGCGATGACTACTTGTTTATGACGCTTTATTGCGAATAATGTCCATACAAGTAGTATTATACTAATTTTCATTTATAAATGACCATTTATTTCATTTTTAATAATTGATGTTATTGAGGCCGGTCGTGGCGCAGAGGCACAAAGTGTGACTGTAAACGCGACTGGTTGTGGGTTCGATCCCCACTCGAGGAAATTAAATATTTATTTAAATTTATATTTTCATTTCTTCGCTCTAGTGTCGAGGCAAAGTACGGCGTTGAGTTCCGCCACTCAACACGCAATGCCTCCAGAACTCGGCAGGATTTGGGGAACGGAGAGAATCAACACCAGGTACCCTGCTGTGTGCGGGAGACAGCGTGAAGCTGATACTATTTATAAATTATTTATTGTTTTCTTTTGATAACTTTGTATTTTTCAGGTTACAAAAAAACCTGTTGATGTTATAAGATTTTCCATTTTCCAGCTCAATTTTTGGAATAATTTCAAAATGAAAAAAAATATATAAATTAAATTAAATTAAATTAAATTAAATTAAATTAAATTAAATTAAATTAAATTAAATTAAATTAAATTAAATTAAATTAAATTAAATTAAATTAATAAAAATATATACATGAATTCGAATATAAAAAATAAATAAATTAAGTTACGATTTTAATGCCACATTTTGATCATCAAGTTCAAGAAAAAAAACTACGATCTACAGTCATTATCGAACAAAGAAATGATATTGAATGTTGATGAAAATGATGAAACGGTAAGAATCGACACTTCAATAGGCATGATTTTTATCAAAATTTGAATTAAAGAAATATTTTAACTGTATAGTATTATACGAATAAAGAAAATTAAGAATTATGTCGGTCATTGCTAAGTAACTATGACATACGGCTTAGATAAAATTTAAGTTACAAAATCAATTGTTATTAATCGATATTAAAAGAAATATTACATATTTTGGAAAAAATATTCGACCTTATATTATTTTTGTCTTCGTCTACCTGCCATTATTCCTGGTTCTTATTGCCCAAGATATGCCTTCCGAATGAATCTTATTTAGTTTGCTCAATCTTTTCCTCTTAGTTCATTAGCTCTCATGTCCTGCATCACAACATCCAACCAACGATTCCTTAGGTGTCCGGGGGGTCTTACTCTAGGGGCAAACATAGCGAGACACTTCCTTCTGACATAGTTCCTAGGTCAGCGCGTAACGTTGCTATACCATCTCAGGCTGTTATGAGCCAATCCCCAACGTCACGAATCCCAGGACTAACTCGAATGATTATGTTACGTTAGCAGTCAGACCGTGCCACGCCACATAAGTAACACAACACAAAGTTGAGAAGTCCTTAAATCTATTTATATAATTATAGTACCTATTATGGATTTCAAAATGAAGTCACACAAAACCGTGTACAGTAAACTTGGCTATGTACCCACATAAAATATAAATAACCATATATTGTTAGAATACATTGGCGTACTGCGTACATGTACTATTTTAAGATTTAACGCGTTTAATATGTAATTACTAAATATATGGCGGTGGACAGTGAAAATTTATGAATAAATTCAATAGCGCAGTGAATCGAAAGTCTTAAAATATTTTTTATTAGCTTCACACTGTATCCCGCACAAAGCAGGGAAGACAGAGGGAACCAAGAGTCAAAATACTTTTTTCCCCATTTTTCGCCGCATTCTGGTGGCAGTGCGGGTTGAGTGGCAGAACTCAACGCCGCGTTTTGCCTTGACAACTGAGCGAGTACCTCGAGTGGGAATCGGAACCACAAACTGTTGAGTTTATTGTCACACGTTAGACCTCGACATTAAATTTGAAGTAATTAATACCATTTTTTGTTTATTATTAAATAGAAAATGATGATACTTGTAATACTGCATACAATAGTTGCTAGTTTATTTTGTCGAGCTTTTTTATTCAAATTTTAAATTAAGTCAGAATAAAGCTTGGGGTACGGAACCTTAACAAATAATACAAACTAAATATTTTAAGTAAAAAAATCCATAGTGGCAGATAAACTGTAGGCAACCAATGTGACCTTTTAGCGATCTCTTCCGGACTCGAGACTATAAAGGGGTCGCCTCTGCATTCTTTATTGACCTAATTAATGATCTATTTCTGCTTGGTGACTTTATCGTATTGTAAACTGTTACGTTCGTTAAAAGTTTTTGTAGGCTCATATTTCCTAGTCGTTGACTATAGCTAAGTTTTATAGAAATATATAGTTTTTTTAAAAGGATTTATGCTAAAGTTTGTTTTCGAAAGTTGTTACTAATTAATGATTTTTTTTACAATGTATTTTTTTTATTTCAACTTCACGCTTTATCCCGCTTAGCAGGCCCACCCTGGGAAACAAGACAATATTATTTTTTAATATAATATTATACTTTTGAAAGTACTAAAGGAAAATAATGTTTAATATATGGGAATGAAACGCGTAATCAGTAAGTACGTGTCCGGAAACGACGCAGGATAGATACAGAAAAATTATTGTAAAGAGACTCCGTTTCTCCGCATTCCGCTGAAATTTGAGAGATTGCGTAGCGTCAATAGATGGCTGGATTCACACTGTAGTACCGGTCCGATCTTTGTTAAGATATTCTTATGTGAGAAGCTACATTCACGCGTATAAGAATATATCTCATACAAGAATATGAGATCGGACCGAGAACAAAGCGTGACCACCACTATAGTATGAATCCTCCCTTACCTAGTGTTGTTTTCATGAGAAAAGGAAAATAATTCGTATATTTCTTTATTCGTTTATTCTCTGAGTAAGGATCAAACGCTATCCCGACTCCTCATATTTTGATAGGTATTTAAAAAACACAGTCAAATGTAATAGCCAAAATATGGAAAATATAAATTTTATTACGGTGGTATCAGAAGATCTCTTAGTTCTGTCATAAATGTAAATATTTATATTTATTATATTTATGTTATTATTATATTTGTTTTTTTTTTCTTGAATTTAATATTATAATTTATTAATCTAAGGCAAGAAATTTAATAATCTTTTGGTTAGATTATCTTCCGCTGGGAAGCTAGTGATTTATATGATAATCAGTCAGCCATTGTGCCGGATTTCATCCTACGAAATTGTACTATAAGGTCAATCGGATTTCTTAACTACTTTTTGGCTATTCATTCCTATGAACAGTGAGAAAAAAGACTCGAGAGGCGAAAGTTCAAATCCTACAACAGAATTTTTATTAAGTTTAATATACATGTTACACAGGGTCACAAGCGTGCGACTGTAAACGCGACAGGTTGCGGGTTCGGTTTCCACTAGAGGAAGTGAAATGGTTATTATTATCCTTTCTTCGGTCTGGTATCGAGGTAAAGTGCGGCGTTTAGTTCCGCTACTCAACACACAATGCATGTAGAAACATATGGGATACAGCGTGTGGCTAAAAAATATACTAGTTTCTCTAAATGAAGAAATTTCTAGGTATTTTGTACAGTAGTTTTGAAATTGTTTACCCATTTAGAATCCAAGTTTAATTGTCAATGCATAATTTAGTCATCATTCACCACAAACCTTCAGTCTTAGATATTGATTGTATAAATCTAGCTCTGCAAATTCAACAGTAGAACTGCTTCGAAACAACAAATGAACGGCGGTACATTTACCATTTGACCTAATTTCTGTATAATAATAATTTTTAAATGAATTGTAAAATGCTGATGTATTTTATAACGAAATTCTTAATCCATCCCTTTTAGTGTAATAACAATGATGGAATATTTATAAAAAATGCTATTATTAATTCGTGTCTTTTTTCGCTTTTACTAAACATTAAGAGCATTTATTAGATTTTGTAATAAAGCAAATTATTGCATTAATTTAATTTTAGAGATTCGATTAGTGGGTATTCATTTATAAGGATTTGGCATAGTCCACATTATTTGGAATTTTAATATGGTATATGTAGTCGTGTGAATCTAAAAAAAATCAGCTTTACGTTGTATCTGGCACACAGCAGGGTAAGCAAAGGAAACTTAGTGTTAAGTCACTCCGTTCCCTACTTTCTACCGTATTCTGGAGACATTGCGTGTTGAGTGGCAGAACTCAACGCCGCGCTTTGCCTCTAGACCAGAGCGAAGAAATGAAAATATAAATTTACGTAAATATTTCATCTCCTCGAGTGGGGATCGAACCCACAACCAGTCGGTCGGCCTTTTGAATTTTCTATTGCAAATCTAGAGATATCGATGGCTCCTAAGTATAAGGGCCAAAGGGCGAAATCACAACTTTATAGGAGAGGCTTCCAAAGTTTAAATTTGCTATAATTACATGTTGGTACATCCGAAGAAAATGAAACTTTGCTTATCAGCTAAGACAACTAACCTCTATATATATATATATATATATATATATATATATATATATATATATATATATATATATCGTAGTAATTTATTTATATTTATCCTAGTTTTTTTACTGCACAATGGCCCTTATACGTTAACTTTTGTTATATTCATTCTTCTCTAAGACGCTATAAAAAGGCCAATGTACCACATTGACTGTTTTACGCGTATTATGCTAAATAACAATATATAATATTTTTTTGCATATTTTAGTTCTAAAATTGATTAATAATGAGACTACGATAATAACTGATTATTACGAATGATAGATAGTAAGTTAGGTATTGTGGTAACTATGTCACATAGAGACTTATACGTTATACGATTTGGTAACATGATAACTGAGTTTTTAGTTAGATCCTTTAATTAATAGAAAAAAATCGCATTTACATATTATTTTAAAAAATAATTAGCCCCAAAAATGATTATTATTAGGCCCTCTATATAAATGTATTGTATTTCTTAAAGAAAAGCTTAATTGAATGTTGAATTTTAGTAAGATGTAACTATTTCATTTATTAAAAATAGCTTTAATAAAAAAAGGATTGACGTGGACATACAAAAAATAAAGTCTGTATAAAATCTATCAAAAAATAAAGAGATAAAATCAATTATTGTCTTTATTTGACACGATATAATTAGAGGCGATTAAAGTTTTTTAGTAACTGTTGTTATAATCTCGTGGTATAATAATTTTCGATATAAATGACACAAGTCCTTCTTCTTACAAAATTTTATCGGTAACACCTGGTTATAAAAGCAATAACCATTTCAACAATTTGTCTTCTTGTTCGTACAGGCTGATCTAAGATTTTAATGTGACTTTTAATACAAATCTTTTTATATTATAAAATGTAAATGTTTTGTATTAGGTCCCTCTATAGTTTTCATCTGATAGCAAAACAAAACAAACATACAAATACATCGCATGCTTAATGGAATATTGACCTATTAGTAGATAGGTCAAAATTGAGTTACGTACTGATTCGGGTTTCTATTAGCGCTATCTACCGTCTACTATTTAAAATATGTTGAAATTACGCATCTTTGCCACCTCAGTGATATATGCGTCTCTTTCATTCTTATGAGATTTCTCATTGTATTTTGATTAAATAGCGACTCATGCCAGTTTGTGTCTGACGTTTGCGCAGTTTGGTTATTTTTATTTTATTGAACGAAGACCCAATCGTTATTGAGTGTGTTTACGACTAAATGTAAAGGTAAGTTGCATTAAATTTTTTAATTTTATATTGACAAATAAAGTTTTAGGTTAGTTTACTATTTATTTTTTTTTTTTTTTTTTAGCTTCACGCTGTATCCCGCACACAGCAGGGTAGGCAGAAGGAACCTAGTGTTAAGACACTCCGTTCCCCACTTTCTGCCGAATTCTGGACTACTATTTATTTTAATAATATATTTTGTGAAACATTTAGTTTTAAGATAGTTTATCATTTAACGTAATTTTATTTTTTTAGACCCATTGTAAATTAAGTCCGTTTACCATTAAAACCTATCTAATATTGAAAATAACATTTGTAATATTTAAGTATAAGTCTATTTACTACTAAAGACTATTGTCACTTTGGCGCCGCAGTATTACTTGAGTCTTTGTATGAATAAAAATTAATATAATATAACGCGTAATTTTTTCATAGCCTATAATATTTTTATGTTAAGTCGTTGTTAGTTTAAATATAGCTTATAATGTATTGATTTGAACAATAGACATAATACACTTATTTATGTTTAGGTTCATAATGTCATCCAATAGATCAAAAAGATAATGCAGCTTATTGAAGCTCAAAACCCTGCGCCACAACCAGTCACACTAGATAAAGAACTTGATGATTCGGTACCATCGACTCAAG
>JAATLQ010019041.1:0-46781 GCA_013421005.1 Heliconius erato x Heliconius himera
GGGCGGGTCAATAATTGCAACAAAACTGCTTACGTAATACTTGAACGGCCCCATGCGAGTAAGATAACGTAAAGGTCAATAAGTAGGTATATATTTAGACCATTATAGAAACCGATCAATCATTTACACGCGTTAGAGTATTTTATCAACCAACAACGGATCAATATAATCCAGACAAAAGAGCGCTTCACATCCAAACGTTCAAACAATGGAGTGCGATTGATGACAATACTGCCGGCAAACAAGCAAAAACAAGTATATTATTCTAAGGAGCTTAAGTGCGACGTGATAGCTGAAATTAAATTATATAGCAATCAAAATGAAAATGTGAAATTTGGAAAGATTTGCAAATGAAACGTCTAGGTACGTTACGGTATGTACGTCGTATTTTAATTAAAAGATCAATAAAGTTTGTTATGAGGCCAGACGTGGTAAAGGGGCGTTGTGACTGTAAACGCGATATATTAATATTGTAATTTCTTCGTTCTGGTGTTGAGGTTAAGCGCGGCGTTGAGTTTCGCCACTTAACACGCTTTGCTACACTTCCTACCACATACATACACCACTACCATTTGCCACATGCGGGATACAGCGTTAAGCTGAAAAAAAAAACCAATATAGTTGATATACATATAATGTATGACTCTGATATGTAAAATTGCAGTGGTCCATTAAAATACAAATATATTTTTTAATGAAAGAGAAGAAGTTGAGCGAGGAGTCACAGTGGGAAAACATAAAATGTGTACCTAAAACCCATGTATGTATCACCGTATCATGAGCTCTTTTCTAAGTAAAAATAGATACGTGGCGCTAGCGTCGAAACGTTTAACAGAAATGAGTGACATAGTCATAGCGCCTTTTAATTTTACTTATCAAGAGAATCGAGAAAAACAGATATTAAATAGATGTTAGAAAATTACTAAAAACAATTTGAAGTTGTGAATATATTCTACAAATAAACATTTATTAAATAGATTGACTTTTAAAGCATTTAAGTCAAAAGTTAATAAGCTCTTATAAAAGCTTTGCCATTTACGATAAAAGCTAGTAAGTGTACAATAGTAATAATACAGGATAAAAAAATATTGAGTGCTATTTGAATCAATACATGTTCAGTGTGTTAAATGTTCAGTGTGTTAAGTTAGCTTCAGCCCTCGAGGGTGTGATACCGCAGTACAAACGAGTCGGAAAGCAAAAGTTTTTCATACGTTTCTTTGTAAGAGTAGGTATGTAACAAACTTAGCGGTCTACCGCACCGAATGGGTATTAATATTTGGGAAAATGTTTCCAATATTACTAGGAACAACTTTGATTAATGATATTTGTTGGAGGTTTCTTTGTAAATCAGAGTCTTTTGAAGTTTTAGCTGTAGATTATTAGATAACTCTATTCACAGTATTCGATTTAATTTTAATATTAAGTTTCTTTTTACATGAAGAGAAATAACTTTTTTATTGTACTGTAATCCAATGGAAACTTATGTTCGGTTGAACGCGCTAAAATCTTTTTGCGTTGCTTTTGCGTTACGATTAACATGATTAATAAACGATTAATCGTCATTATGTTAATCGATTCGATTCTGTACTTATATGGACAGACCTCACGCACTTTGGATGTGTCATATACGTCTCTTATTTATCTCCCTTTGACCATATGGCGAAGTCGCAGTTAAGAGCTAGTATAATATATACATTTTAATAAAATTTCATAGACAATCTTTTTTAATATACTTTTTTAATTTGTCATACGACTAGGTTCCTGAGTAGGTTTACTCAGGAGCAACTTTTTTGAAAAGCAAGGAGCATTTTATTAACAAAACAAGTAACTAAGACATGTTGATCCTTATAACCAATTATTACTTTACTACTTACTAGAGGAAGGTCACGTAAAGAGCATGAGGACCCCCGGGGGGCATGTATGAAGAGGTTGATGACAGTGGACGAGGCGATAGAGGTATTCAGGGTCCGTAGCGTTTAGTGCTCCGTTCTCTCTGACTACTCCGATTAAAAATAGCT
Organism: Heliconius erato x Heliconius himera; assembly: GCA_013421005.1. Taxonomy (NCBI): domain Eukaryota; kingdom Metazoa; phylum Arthropoda; class Insecta; order Lepidoptera; family Nymphalidae; genus Heliconius; species Heliconius erato x Heliconius himera. The sequence goes on from JAATLQ010019041.1 coordinate 2,019, forward strand.
ATACAGCGGATAAAAAATATATAAAAATAGATATACAGCAGGCTATGGATACAGCGAGAAGCTAGATTAGATTAGATTTTCGTTACCTTATGCACATAGAAATATATTACCAGTTATTTGTGTATCATGTTAAATTTTAAAGCAATCTACATTATTAAATTGTGAAATATTGCCTTCAACTTAACATCATTCAACCATTAACATGTCAGACCGGTGAAAAAGCGACATCAATATGCATGCGCCCAGCTCGGGCTCAAGCGATATGCTAATAGAATATTTTGACCTAGACTCTTTACAACTTTGGTATTATGGGCTTTGTTGTATTATAGGTTATATTATAACTCGCTTTTGAAATTATTAAATTATAAAGAAAAAAGTATAATAAAAATCATGTACTTGTTTAGTGAAGTTAACTGCTATGACTTAGTTTAACTTTTTGAATGATAAAAAACTAAATAATGTTTAATAATATGAAATATTTAATTTCAAAATTAATCGGAGTAGTAGTAGGAGTTTTGCGGCGTTGAGTTCCGCCACTCAACACGCAATGCCACCAGAACTGGCGGAAGAAACAGGCGGAAAGTAAACGGCCGCGGAAATCTTAACACTAAGTTTCCTCTGCCTACCCTGCCGGTGCGGGATACAGCGTGAAGCTAATTTTTAATTTGTAATCGAAGTCTTAAAATAGCTTAAACAAAGCATTTAACTAGCTCTACTATACTAACTCGGATGAAAAGTTCCAAAACGGGTCGCTTGTAAGTTTTTTGGTAAGAATAAGCTTAAAATTACATACCTACTCAAACTTTAAAACTACTTCATAGAGAAAGAGGTTGCTAGCAAATTGATACGCTGCGGGCGCGGTTTGAACGGTTGTATTCTTCGCGTGCTCCTTTATCGTTACTCTGGGAACACAAAGGTTGAATGCTGACTATCGATTGCGCAAATTTCCTTTGCATTGTAACGCCTTTTGTGACGTGAAACATTTAAATTCACTGAACAGTGTTAGTTTGCTGAGTTACGGTGTACTAAAATGAATTGCATCATATATCATTTTATATGTTGAGATTTTTGTGATTTAATATTTGGTACATGGGGTCAGTCGTGGCGCAGGGGCACAAGTGTGTGTGTGACTGGTAGATTTTTCTATTCTCATTCGAGGAAATTAAATATTTATTTAAATTTATTTATTAATTTCTTCGCTCTTGTGCTGAGGCAAGCGCAGCGTTAAATTCCGCCACTCAATACACAATACCTACAGAATTCGTCTCAAAATGGGGAACAGAGTGTCATAACACTAGGTTCCTACTGCCTACCCTGTGCGGGATAAAGCGTGAAGCTTATTTTTTTTATTTAATATTATTTGCCGGCTTCACCATGACTACCATATGTGTAGCTAAGATTATTTATGAAAGAAAAAAATCTAAAGAGAAAATAAATTGAATTTTAATAAAATTCTCAGATTGTCCTTTTAGCACCGTCGTAGCCAGTAATAAAGGAACCCATAACATGTTTTGTGTTCGAGAAAAATCTCTAACCATAAAAGAATAAAATTAAATTCTGTAATATCTTTTCTGCCGTCGTACTTTACTACCCATAAATACGTAAAGAAAATGGCAAGTAATGCCTTATTGTTTCATAAGCTCAGGAAGACGCTTTATGAAGGCTTTTCGTTGTTTGATACCATGATATAAATCGGAGCGGAGGAAGCTGTCTATGGAACAGTCTCGTTCTGTAGTAAATGTGAACAGATTTATATTAACAATATAATTTTGTTAATATAATATATAATTAATATAATATTTTATTATATTGAATTTAATAATTCTGTTTCAAATAAACGTTAAATGATAAAAATTTAAAATTCAAGGAGCTTTTGCATGTGAGAGGTAATGTTTGTGAACGTCTTTCGACCAAGTTATAAGTTTTCACCGATATTTAAATCGGTGACCGGACCATGTTATCCATGTAATTATCCAAATATTAATATAATTTCACAGACAAGGTTCTTATTAGTTTTTTCATTTTAAATATTTATTTGTAAGGATGATAAGTATTATGTATATAAATTTATCAAGAAAAAGTATCTACGGCGAACAATATAAAATTATTATATTTAGAAATTAGGGAGGTTCGATTTAAGGACAAAAAAGAAGAATCGAGAAAGTATAATCATTATCTATATATATATAAAAGGACTTGTGCTGACTGACTGAGGTGAGACGCACGCAGAGCCGTAACCGCTGATGGTAGAAACGTGAAACTTGGGCAGATGTATATTTTCATATTCTGGACATCCACTAAGAAGGGAATTTCAAAACGTTTAACCCTAAAGAGATGAAATAGGGGTTGAAAGTTTGTATGGAAAAAATGTTTAATCTGTACCGATTTTTATAAAATTTGAAATTCAGACTCTTAAAAAAATTTCATTGAACACGTGTTTCATGGTTTGTAAGAATTCACCCCCAAAGGGTTCAAATAAGGGGTTGAAAGTTTATATGGAAAAATCTTTAAATTGTCACCGATTTTTATAAAAATTTAAATTCAGACTGTTAAAAATATTTTATTGAACACGTGGTTCGTGGTTTTTTTAGAATTCACTCCTAATAAGCGAGCGAAGCCGCGCGCGCCCTCTAGTAATGTAAAGTAAATAAGAAAAGTGACGAGCCAGACGAGAAATTTTAAGCGCACGATTTGACTGGTTATATGTCCATATATGGCGATATACATATGCACATAGATAAATTCAAGGCTTTTTCTCTTCTTATGACACTATCATTCTTTTAAAGGACATGCGAGAGACAGAGATCTTACATAACTCACTAAACTATGACCATTTTTGGAAGTACTAGTACTTTTTATTGTAATCTTAGACACGTTTATTTTATGTAGTTAACGTAGCTTCCATCAAATAATTCTGTTTCAAAATAAACGTTACTCAAATAAATGAAATGACAAGAAATATCTTATTGTTTTTCTTAGTAAAACAAGATCTTATAAAGGCTTCCATTTGTTGATAAAGATCGGAAATAAGGAGGCTGAACAGAGAATATCTCTTCGTAACAGATCTTAGCGTAGACAACAATGGCGAAGATTTATTACATTTCAATATATAATGACTGAATAACTTTATCTACTACAATATCTTCATAGATTCAGCTTTTGTTTCGATTTTCTTCTTAATAATAATAACCGACCGTACAACAAGTATTTTATTCTATAAGTTTTGTTTTATCGAGGAACTTAAAAGAAACTATAGAGGAAGACGAACGAACATAATATACAAGAAATAGAAAACTGTAAGTTCTCCATTATTTTCTTAGCTTTTAAATTTACACTACAAAATACAGTTTTCTTTTATGCTATATAGAATGTACAGTAATGTTATCATAGTTCTTGAAGCTACTAAACGGATGGAATAAATGGAATTAAATGAAAGTTTTCAAATAAAACCAATGGACATCTTTGTTTCCTCGCCATTGTAATGGCTAGCCAAAGGGTTTTATGTTGTTTTGCTTTGGTTGCCTAATTACCAAACGTCATCAGAAATAGATAAGACATTTAAGATTTTCATGTGTTCTTATCTTATTTTTAGCATATTTAGCATTATAATAATAATTATCTTTATTAAAATTATTTTTATTACGCTTTTAACGAAAGTTGTTAGTATGATTATTTAAATAAAAAATTGGCAACGTTAGCAAACAACGGGAAGTTTATTATGAAAACTTTGATAACTGTCATAAAAAAGCAAAGACAACCTTAAAAATTTTTACCACTTTCATATTTATGTTTATTATGAAACACTACCTACTTTTAATATATCACACCATTTTATTGAAGTTCTTGTACGCTAAATTGATTTCCCCTTGTAAATGCATCGATAAATCACAAGTTACTGTAAATTTTAAAGTTTGAAGTCCTGTCGATGCAGAAAACTACTTTATTTGATGCTTGTGAATTTGAACAAGTTTTGCTTTCACAAAAGTTTTTGTGTAAATAGTAAAGGCAGATTTACTTTTCTTGAAGTGAGACGTTGTAAGCACTTTTCTGACTTGTTCTATAGAGATGGTGAACTGGAGATACATTTCCGCAAAATTATAGTAATTTTACCCAGCGAAATTTATTCAGCTAGTTTGGCCACTTAATACGTAATGTGTTGAGATCGTTTCTCTTCATACCAAATCCAGCCTTCGCTTTTTGATTCATTTTGAGAGAGATGTTGCGTATTAACTGCAATTTGCCTTACTATACCGGAGAAATAGGTATAAATATACATTATATAAAATAATTTAAATATAACCATTTCATCGAGTAAGAATCGAAAGTACAATCACCTTGTTTACTACTAGGAACCCCACTGCGCCATGGTAGTTTTACATTAAACAATATATAACTTAAAATTGTTAAGAAAAGTGCCGATCTTAAGAGAGAGGACTATATCCTTCGGATGTTCCGGAGTCGAGAGGAAACATACGTCGTCGATTGTCTGATTAGAGATCTGTGTGCCGTAGATTTGTGTTTGTGCGCGCCGTTTGCCGCCGGTGCTCGTCTTACAATGTAGCGGATAGATAGATTGTTCCGTTTGTTTATACTAACAGCCAATAGCAATAGCAATATAGAATTTGACGACATCTGAGAATTATGTTAGCATGAATATAGGCCAAAGGGAGGGAATTAAATATTTAATGAAAATTTTAAATATTTCAGTCCCTCTACCTTTCCTACCTTCCACCGATTTCCTCGAGAACTCGGTGGAAGGTATGGAAAGGTAGAATGAAAGAACGGAGAATCTTAGCACTAGGTTTCCCCTGCCTAGCGTGTCTTCATGGTCACATATATTATTTATATATATATGGTCATAATTGTTGTAATGTAGTTGTGAGTAGCTGGAATTCAAGGAATATTTATAACAACGAATAACAAAACTTTTTGATTTAATAATACAATTAACAAAAGAATTTAATGATAAGAGCATTGTGAAGTAGCTCTTTTGATATCATAATTGCAGTCACCTTCATTTAGTATTTTTGTTCTTATACAAATTCATTTCAATAGTGAAATTGAAAGAAAACGGAACATTTTATTCACCCGGTTATTTGTATAGGTAAATCGTTTCTCGCGTAAAACTTTAATGAACATCTTGTTTCAAAACTAACAAAATGTTTAAGAAGAAAATATATTTTACTTTAATTAAATAACATCTCGACAAGATTTAGTTAAACATCATAATTTTTCAAATATTTGAAATTGTTTTGATAAATAATATCTTTAAAATAACTTAAGAATTTGATGTCTCAATGTCTCACATTACATACACATAGTTTTTTTTTAGCTCCACGCTGTATCCCGCACACAACAGGGAACCCAGTGTAAGACTCTCCATTCCCCACTTTCTGCCGAATTCTAAAGGCATTGCGTGTTAAGTGGCAGAACTCAACGCCGCGTTTTCGTTGACACCAGAGCGAAGAAATGGAAATATACATTTAAGTAAATATTTCATCTCCTCGAGTGGGGATCGAACCCACAACGAGTCAGTCTTACACTTTGTGCCGTTGCGCCACGACTGGCCTCCTATAGACATAGTTAGACATGCTGTAACTTAACAACCTCAGTTTGAACTCACAACAACTATTTTACGATTCGACGTCTTCAATGTTAAATGTCTTAATGTCTAGATAAGACTTTAACGTTATATTTAGGTTTAAGATATAAGCTGTCTGCATTATATTGGCATTGAGTAATGGAATGTTGGAATCTAGGTGATAGCGGTTGTTAATATGACTATATTATGTGTGAGTATATTCTAGATATCTGTACAAGGCTGTCCTTTAATCTTTCTAATAAAATATATATTAATTCTTAGATGTAATTATGCTTTTCAATTATACTCTTAATATTTCAAATATTTAAAATCTTACTTTTGGAAAAAAAAAATTCTAAATTGTTTTAATATAAGCTTCCAGAAATTCTACTCTGCTGTCGAGGCAAAGCGCGGCGTTGTGTTCCGCCACTCCACACGCAATGCCTCCAGAACTCGGCGGAAAGTGGGGCACGGAGTGTCTTAACATTAGGTTCCCTCTGCATGCTCTGCTGTGTGCGGGACACAGCATGAAGCTGATTTAATTTAATTATTATTTTTTTAATTAAACCCGAGTAAAGTGATTACTTGGTTTATCAATGTAAATTTTGTACGAATGAAAAATAATTTATTTTGCTTTGTTAATGTTCCGAAGCGATGTCGTGGCAAAACTGAATACAAATAGGACCGCCCTTTCAATACTGCATAACACGGTTATAGAGTAGTAGTACATCAGACTACACAGTTAGTAATCGGATTACTTTAGAGGTGGACGTGGAGCACAGTTTAGTTCACATCACGTTTTAAGGGTGAAGCTAGCTAAGATTTTCATGTTTTCTTATATTACATAAAAATAAATCAGCTTCACGCCGTATTTCGTACATAGCAGTGCTGAGCAGCAGAGTAGGCAGAGGGAACCTAGTGTTAAGACACCTCTACTTTTTGCCGAATTCTGCAGGCATTTCGTGTTGAGTTAAGTATAGATCTATATCTATATAAAACTATTTTTCTATATAATATTCGAAGACAAACTCATGCCTTGAGTTCATTTTGATGAAACAAACTTTAAATGTTATGCTGACTTATAACAAAGCAATTGGTGATAGTTTTAAGTAAATCGGTTCAGTATTTTCTGAGATAAGCATGATCATACATACAGAGGGACAGACGGACAGACAAGAAATTGAAAAAAATATTTTTGCTTTCTATTATTCTCTGTAAGTGTCTATCCAATTCAGTCAAAATTACTAAATTTACAGACTTTTTTTACAGTTTTATTAATATATAGATAAAAATAACTTCCTATTTTATATAAAACACTTTTTATGAAAAAGGCAAAACATATTTTAGAAATTTTACTTTATGTATCTTATAGAATATAAATACTAGGTTGAACGTTAATAATACGAACGAAATTTAATTAAGGATTAGCAATGCAAAGGCATAAATCCATGACACCGATTCCGACTCTGAGAACAAGCCGCGCGGGATTCCGCGTCGCCGGCTCAAGTGGAGTTATGAGATTTACATAGCAACACGTGGAACTATGTTTTATTGCAGCACTGTATTAGTTTATATTTCCCGGAGGATATACGAAATTTATCTGAAAATGATAGTTCTGTACGGAGGAACACTGGATTGTGTTTAGCAACTGAATCAACATTGTTATGTGTTATTTCAAATATACGTACATACTTAAGTCTTGTAAAAACTAAAAATTAAATTAAATGAGCTTCACGCTGTATCCCGCGCGCAGTAGGGTAAGCAGAGAGCCTAGTGTTAAGACACTCCGTTCCCCACTTTCTGATTCGAGGCATTGCGTGTTGAGTGGCGGAGCGTATCGCCGCGCTTAATCTCGATACCGGAGCGAAGAAATGGATATATAAATTTAGTAGCGTTTACTGTCACACTTTGGCCACAAATTCTATATACAATAATGTATGTATTGTATAAAATATAAATACATCAATCAATTGTTTTAGACGCTCAGTTAATACTCAATTAATAAATTATTTGATTCGTTTCAGGTTATGATATCCAACGATATTTCTGTTATAGTTTATACTCAAATAGATTTTAAAAATATTTAAAATAATGCACCGAGCTATTGATAGCAGTTAAATTAGTGCAGTCACCTGGCCATACGGCTGCGGTATTGATCGGATTATTTATGGCCTGCAGCAGAACAGTTTGTCTTCCTCACACCTCGCCTCGTATGCCAAAAATAAAGTGGAGGCAGTGCAATATGTACTATACTTATATAGTTTAAGTTATTTTGGGAAAATGATGTTTAATTAAGCATGATAATGTAGATTTTACAAAATTTCTTAAGCATTTTATTTCTTAATTTAGTAGCTTGTTGCTTCTAGTAAAATATTGCCTCAAAACAAAAGCTTAGTCAACAAATTTATATTAATTATCAAACAATAACTGAAAATTATTGAAAAATATCTAGATAAAGATATATATTTATTTTTATAAAATATACCTACCTACGCTAACGTAGGTAGAAATACTAATATTTTTATTATTAAAAGATTTTATTTAGTTTCACTTTGTCGCGGGTTAAATCTAGTATTTGAAATTTAACCCTGAAATTTAGTGCATGCTCTTAGTTTTAATGACAATACAATAATATATAGTCGATAGTATCACAAACTCAACATGACCGCCGCTACAAAATACCAGATTTTATATTCTTTTGAAATATTCTTGTCATCGGTATCAAATTAAATGTCTTGGCTAGTAAAATACAGCAGAGTAGAAAAAAATGGAAATTCAAAATGGCTGCTACCGCAGAATGACGGATTTCATATTTTATATTCATAACTCACTCAATCTTGGTATCAAATGAAATGACTTAACTTGATTAATAATATAATAAATGTACTTAACGGTAAAAAAAAATAGTTAACTGTACTAGTCATCACACTATTTTATACACCAATATGGGGTATTCGCTTAAATAAAATTAAATCGTGGAACCGGTCGAATTTCTACTTTCTACAGTCAAATACACTTCTGCTGTGGTTGCATCGCTCCACGATTTTATTAAAGAAATCTTGATATCGGAAACGTGTTCCTTTACTCTGACACCTATGCTTCTTTTTGTTTGACAAATGAATGATAAGCCACAGTCACAATCCATTTTGTGTACAATTTTTTTTTTCTCTCTCAGTCTCAGTAATTGGTTTACTTCACGTAGGCTTACATATAGTTGTTATGGAAGCTCTTAAGATATTTTTGACATTTTTAAAGTCTTTCACACTTGGAAAAGACAAATACTTTATTTAGAAAACGTATAAAAATTTGAAGCGCGCTTTAACCACTAAGCCATACGTTTAACTTAGACAGTTTCCAAGAGGCGCGGGTTCAAATTCCGCTATGTTCAATTTTTTGTACGTTTTATAACTAAGTACTCTTCTTCAGATATTGCCAATCCTGTCTGTACCCCCTTCACATTCGGTAGGACTATGGGTGACTGTGGTGTTGACAACGCTGCCGGAGAACTGGCAGTTTGTTTTGGAGTATTCTTCACCTGTTGAAGCTCGTCCTCCTAGGTGTTTAGAGTTGCAAAGGTGGTGGGCTTTTATGAACCAAGATTTGCCAAGGATAGAAAACAGGGTACGGGGGCGTTGTGGGCGTGAATTTTCTATATCACTGCTTACTGTCCCAGTAGGATTTTTTATGACTAAAACATTCACCCTTCAACAACTCCTTTATTTTTCTTCATGTTTTAGCTCCATATTTCATTCGTAGAATGTGAATACTACGAATAAAGTAAGGAAAAACTCTAAATAAAAATATATTTAGTCATTCCTTTTTTTTATTTTACTATACACAAGTATTATATAAATGTATTTATACGGAAAGGTCGACAGTACTAAAATACGCAGTTGAGATCCATTAAGTGCTTAAGTGCTTTCCGAGCACGAAATTGGGCATGATAATAGAAATGGGTCCTTCACTATGTTAATATAGGATTTTACACTAAGACTAATTTACGTGTTGTTTCGGATAATGTTGGGATATAATCGCTTGTAAAACCCTCACACGCTAGACATTATAACGAGGTGGTGTGGTGAGGGTTTTGTAAAGGATATGTGGATACGTGTGGTGATACTCTATAGAAACTTATGCCAAAATAATATTGTATATGCCAAAATGACATTGTATTTAATATGTATGGCTCTTATATAGTAGAGAGCGTGGTCTTTTGTTACAATGCAATATATCATTTCAAGTTTCCCAACTGTTCAACTGCGACGATGTAGTAGAGACATGGGAAAAATATTTATAGGTTACGACTTACCAGCTCGATATAAATGGAAATGGCTATTCTCATTGGTGGCTTTGTCGCAAAAAAGAAGTTCGATTTCTTTACGTGGCACAAATACGATAAGTTTAGGAAAGTAATCTGCTTTATATATGATCATGATAAACAGTGGTCCCACTATACGTGTGTGTAGAACGATTTAATTTTTATATTTATGAACTATATAAAATTTAAAAATAAATTAAATTATCTATGATTTTTACGCAAACTAGTAATAAATAGCAATATCTAAAATTGTCAATATACCATTTTTTTTCCTTTACGTTTGTTTATTTACCGCCATGGAGAATATGATGAATGTTTATATTTTCAGTATAACTACTCCATGACTCAACAGTTTTTGCCAAAGGAATATAAAAATATTTAGTAAATAAACGAGCATTTATTTCGAATATTCCATGGCGCGGTCCTTTATAAACTAACTAGCTGTTTAATATACAATAAATATATTTAATTTAAACGTTGACAAATTGTAAAGGTCAGTCCTGAGTTTCGAAAAGTCAAACCATTTTGCGAGTGTTCCGGAGTCACCGTTTGCCAGAACAAAATTAATTACAAAATTGACGAGGAAACTTTTGGGTCACTAGGCTGTTGAATATTTGTTGCTAATAGACTTCCCCCTACCTCGATTGGAGAGGGGAGGGTAAAAGGAAATAGATCTTTGGTACAGTAAGTGAATATCAAAAGAATAAAGCAAATTCATCTTCTCATATTTAGCAAGACATTGCCTTCTCCACTTTTCATTCATTATTTTTAGAACAGTTTCAACTACAGATAACTATATACAGAAGAATACATATACAGATAACGTGATGTAAAATATGGACTATAATTTTTCTTGATAAGCGAATCCATTTCTCCAACACAAACAAAAATTATAATCTTCAATCTTCTTGAAACCATTTCCTATTACGGCATTAAATTAGAAAGTCTATAGCTATCACATTAGTATATATAATTTTAAATTTCAAATAATAATAATTTCTTTGCCGTGGAGTTGACGGTGTTTACCATGCCACTAACGTTTACCACGCTTATACGTTAGTAGTTTTGTTTTATATTTATATCCGCATATTATGGATGAGCTGGGTGGCTAGAGTTCCACATCAAGATGAAGGATCTCATTTTATTTATATCAACTAACAATGTTAGGTATTAATATATAGGTTTATGAAAAATTTTAATATTTTTTTCCTTGTATGTTTTATAAATGTCTCTTATGGATTAGATGGGAGCTAGAGTTTCACATAAGGTGTTTTAAATAAAAATTATTAGAAAATACTCATGGCGTTGCACAACAAAAGTTATATTCTGTTTCTTTTAAGTTATAGCTGGGCTGCTACAGTCTAAATCATTTAGAACTTTGAAAAGTAATTTCAAAAAATACACTTTTGGCTTCTGTTTTTGTATAAAAATACCTAGAAGTCTTTTTTAAAAATAAAAACAAATGACAATTTTGCTATATTCTGAAATGAACTACATAAATATATATTTTTATTTATAATCGTAATTTATTAATTGTCTATTCAAATTTACGCAAGCTGCTATCAAGTAAATTATGCATAGCATTAGAGGTATAGGCATATCATTATCAGATCCGATTGGGTAATGAAGCTTGTAGCATTAATATAAGTTGTCATGTAGTGAAGCTTGAATTTTGTACAAGTTAGCATATTTATTTTAATTTACTAGCTTGCTTTAATACACAATACTTAATAGTAAAAAAATATTTTGGATATTTTGAAAGCCTATGTATTATACATATAATAGAAGTAAATATCTGGTAGGACAGATTATAGGTTCTCTTATCCATGTACGGGTATAGACAATGTCACGATGCTTTGTCTATGTCACAATGATTGTCGAAATGGAGAATGGAACTGTCTTAATGGTTTCCAAAGTTTATCATAGCGGGAACAGCCATCTGATTATACTATTTTCATTTTTAGTCCTTCGTTAGTTCCTGACAATAGTCATGTCCTAATAGGACTACTGCGTAAGGCAATACTTTCCTGTTATCTCACTTTTAAGTTGTCTGTCTGTCTGTATGTATATATAGAGTAGACCGAGGTGAAACGGATCATTTGTTCTTTGACGATATGAAAATCATACTAAACCACACTATATGAAACTTTTTATTGGCCAAAAAGTAATCTTTCATAAATTCACCTAATAATTAACACAAATCCCACAAGACAGAAATATCCGATTTGTCCCATTTGGTGGGGTGAATAGGATCGAACGTAAAATAAAAAATAAATAAATAAATCAGCTTCACGCTGTATCCCGCACACAGCAGTGTAGGCAGAGGGAACCTAGTGTTAAGACACTCCGTTCCCCACTTTCTGCCGAATTCTGGAGGCATTGCGTGTTGAGTGGCAAAACTTAACGTCGCGCATTGCTTCGACACCAGAGCGAAGAAATGGAAATATAAATTTAAGTACATATTTCTCGAGTGGGAATCGAACCCACAACCAGTCGGTTTTTACAGTCTGATGAAATAATTACTGATGATTATATGTATAATATAATGTAATTGTTTGTTTAAATATCAAAAAAAATATTTTTTTAAATTCAAGAGGATCTCATAATCAGAACCAAACCAAACGTTCATCAAATTATTCATGAAATGTATCCTTTCCAATAAAAAAATATCATCGAAATCGGTTCACCCAGTCAAAAGTTCTAAAACATAAAAAAAAACACTCGAATTGATAACCACCTTTTCTCATAGAAGTCGGTTAAATATAATTTAATTTTATTATTAATAAAGATCTACCACATACTATTGTGATTCGTTTCTAGTAAAGTTTTGTAAAGTTATTTCAGTACGTATTTCGTCCGCAAAGCTCCGCTGTTGTCGATGTGGCTAAATTTACTTGATATTCAGATGTAACTTTTGCCCTAATAGTTTGTGGTTTAACATACGAATAGTTTGTATATTTCAGCTTCATATTGTTAAAAAGTTTATAATATTTTCATGTGCTTTATGTTTTTATTTTAAAGTATTAAAATAAAAAAATATGTACAGCATTTTTTTAAATTGGGAATACTAAACTAAATGCATATATATATACGCATTTAGTTTAGTGTTCACAACATAAGAGATTAATATACATCCTTATTTTATTTCGGAAGTTAAAAAAAAGCTGTCATGATTAGATACTATTTCCCTATAAATATTATGTTCAAATATGTTCTGGTTTTATATTGGACATGTAAAAATTGATTAGGAAAATCACTACTGCAAGTGCGCTTAAATCATTTGTCAAATGTATTATAATAAATTATAGTAGGAAAATTGTATAAAAATCTGAAATCCAAATGGAGTTTATAGATATATTTTATTGTGGTTATTGATTTACTGGAGATTGAATAAATCATTCATAACACAATGTTAATAACATTGTGATTGTGTAAATACACATATGTACGGTAGGCACATATATAACAGTATAACACACAGCACAGCAGATCGAAGATACAATCAAAAATTTCACAGAATGCCAAATTTCAATAATATTATAATATAAAAAATGTAAAATTCAATGTAATGTTTATTAGGAATTATTTTAAACATTATCATAATAGAATTTAAAAATATATATATAAAATGATGATATACCATTATTAGTGCCTACTTTAATATTTATTGCTACTTTCAAGTGAAAATTACAAATGGGCACGGTCGGTCCCCCAAAGTTAAACCCACTAATACATGGCTGTAAAACACGCGATATTACACCCTATCACTATTTTATAGGTAGGAATCACGAAATTTGTTAATTACATTGAAATGCTACCTGCTTAGCTGTGTAGGTATTATTACTATTATATACAGGATTAAACCTGTTATCTTCATTACTAAAAAGCTTAAAGAATGTTAAAATTAGAACCGTTATTGTTAGGTGCTTCTATTATAAATAAAAAATGCAGTGAAATTTTCATTTTTAACTTTATTTATACTATTATATTATTTTGTTATTAAAGGAAGAAATTACAGAGTAATTGCAACTACGGAGGAGGTAATGGTGTTGACATAATGCTCTTGCACAGTGTATAGTAAGTCTACTAAATGAAGAGAAAGAGGTAAATGTCATGTTAACAATATGTCAGTAATATTGTATACATTAAGTAAAATATTAATCTTATTGCGACTAAGATTTTACTAATGTGTTTGCTTTTTATATCCAATATTATTGATACTAATATGTTTTGATGTCAGGGAAAGCATCACTTCCATAAAGTTTTATTTTATGTTCTAATTGTCGGAAATGATTAAAAATAATATATAATTGCCTCACGCTGAAAGCTAACCAAAACGAACTAGAATATATACTTATAGAATATAGTAAAAGAATATATAAACGCCAATCAAATACGCTGAACAAATAAATTAAGCTTACATAGATATAATAATTACCACTGTAAAATTGTAATTTTAAACAGTTAATCTAATTATCATAAATTTTGATATTTCCATGAATTCGAAAACTAAACCGTACTTTATGTTCATATTATTAATTTAAATTTAAATGTATCTACTTTAAATTATATATTGTTATTAAATTTTATTTCCTACGTATAAGTACTTCTATTGTACAATGAAGATTCTGTAAGAAAAAGCATATTAGTCTTATTATAAGATATGCCAAATTTGAGGTAACGACTATTAAGTATGATATGTACTGTCCCCTACCAAATCGAAATCAAATAGCGCCATAGAATGCCATGATTTTTTTATACTAATGCTATATTATTATATAAAAGTAAATCTTTTATAAGAAAGGTCTTCTTTCCTTAAATATAAATTTAAACTTAATATATGATGCGTAAGTGATCCCCTATCAAATTATTATGTTAATAAGCAACTTCCAGGTCGGTTAGCACTGCGGTAATTAAGCTCATCTAGGAGTCGCAACGCGTCTTACGTTTGCCGTGCATAATATATTCTGTAAACGGAAAAAGATGAAATTTAATTTAAAAATGTCATTTTAAAAATAACAATTAATTTTGCTGTGAACTGCAGTATGTCGCAATTATTTATTTAACTACAAACTTTAAATAACTAGCAAAGTTTAAATAATATTTTATTATATGAGATTATTATAAAACAAATTTTACTCTATTCTATACCAAATACTAATAAAATAGTATAAATTCGTTGTACTAAAAGGTTTACAGCTTCACGTTGTATCCCGCACACAGCAGGGTAGGCAGAGGGAACCTAGTGTTAAGACACTCCCGTTCCCCACTTTCTGCCGAATTCTGGAGGCATTGCATGTTGGGTGGCAGAACTCAACGCCGCGCTTAACCTCGACACCAGAGCGAAGAAATGGAAATATAAATTTAAGTAAATATTTCATCTCCTCGAGTGGGGATCGAAACCACAACCAGTCGGTTTTACAGTCACACCTCGTGCCACTGCGCCACGGCCTCTAAAAGGTTTACAATATTTCATTATCAGGTACACCACAAATTTTATTCTTGCACATTGCTAAAGAACGTAAATAATATCCGCGCGGAAATAAAACGCCTAAAATATATTGAACGGATTTCCGTCTGCTGTAACCATAACAGTCTATATCCGATTTCCATGGAGGCTATAAATTGTGGAAGTGATATAAGATGGATGTTTGTGTATCTATGTTAATTTCAATATTCTGTTATAAATAAATAACATTGTAATACGATTTCGGTGGAAAGTGGGGGACGGGGTGTCTTAATACTAGGTTCCCTTTACCTACCCTGATATTTATGGAATATAAATTATAATAGTAATATGTTATTCTATGTATTAATATTTAGTTTCGAATTGTAGAATGAAAGATCTTTACACTTTTTAGAGCGAACCAAATGTAAATTTTCACGTTTTTTATATTTCGTATAAACGTTGCATTCCCAGCGACAAATGGTTTCATAATTTTCACATTATTATAATTTAATTCATATCTGCAACTATTTGCCCAAGATTTTATCTAAAAACTTGTCATTTATACGTTACAACTCGTTTTGCCAACAAGGAAAATAAACATTTTTTAGTACTCCAAAGAATGCTTACTTTAAAAAATTATGTAATACAATAAAGAACAACCTCACAAAGGCTTTCAAGATTTATGTTTTCTAAAAAGTTTTGTTTTGTGTATAATGTAATTCTTTTAAAGATTAGAAGAGTTATAAGGGGATCAAGATAATTTTTAATGTTGGTCTCGTTCGTCCTTTAATTCTAATAATTGAAAAAAAAAACTGAATAAATTAAATGTCTTTGTGGCGAATGTAATATAGAAAAAGTGACGTTCAAAAAGAAATGAAATTGGCGCGTATTACTTTAAATAAGACAGGATAAGAGTTTGATTCTCACTCCAGGAAATTAAATATATATTATTTTCATTTCTTCACTCGTGTATCGAGGCAAAGCGCAGCGTTGAGTTCCGCCACGCAATCCTTCAGAATTCAGCGGAAAGTGGGGAGGGGGATGTCTTGAGATTAAGCCTCTTCTGTTATTACATACATGCGAGATTCAGTGTGAAGCTAAAAAAAAATACCAAAGGGATTTAGGTAGAGATTTTACAGAAATACATATGTATAGCGTACACATCAGAATAACACAAAAGCTAAAATGTATTGAAGGACTTTGTATAATTTGAGTAATATAACATTTAGGGGAGGCATGGGTCCCCTAAAAAGTAGCGTGGGATAGTAGTAGCTGCATAAAAATGTGCATAGTCAACTTAATTGCTTTTCGAACAATTTGCTAGTGAACGGTAATGGATTTAAAAAAAAATCTTTAATCTTCATCAGTGGATTTGCCGCTACAGTACCTATGCTATTATTCATACATATTTCAAAATAAAATATCTCGTGTATTTAATAGCATTTTGACAAAATTTCTTTAATTTGGCTAGTATTTACGTTTTGTGTAGATATTCGTATTTATAAGTCACATTGATTATAATGAGAATAATATTGATGCAAATAAAAGTAATATTTTAAAACTATGAAAATATATAATAATATGAGGTCAGTGGGCACAAAAGGTGACTGTAAATCGACTGGTTGTGGGTTCGATCCCCACTCGAGGAGATTAAATATTTACTTAAATTTATATTTCCATTTCTTCGCTTTGGTGTCGAGGACAAACGTGGCTTTTAGTTGTGCCACTCACCATGCAATGCTTCCAGAATACCGCAGAAAGTGTGGAACGGAGTGTTTTAACACTAGATTCCCTCTGCCTACCCTGCAGTGTGCGGGATACAGCTTGAAGCTGATTTATTTTATTTTTTATATTTATGAAAATATAATAGTATAGTATATATCATATTTTTATTATATGTAACTGATCATATAATAATTTAAGTTATAAATAATTACTTAATGTTTTTGGCAAAACATTAAAGCTCTACAGCAATAAATTAAATGAGTTCATTTATTTTACAATATTATTCAGCTCAATATATTATGCATTCAGTGATTGCACTTGAAATAAAATAGTAATATTGGACAATGGATTCTAAAACAAAATTGTAGCTTACTTTACACATATTTTGTTCTACTATAGCCATGAGCTTATTTAAAGACATTTTCCATAGAGATCTCTCTTTATTCCTCTGGTATAATAATTTCACTAAATACGGATGTCTAGCCTCCGTTGGTTACATGGACTTAATGACAATAAGGCAGGAAATTTAAATATTACATGTATATAGTTGTGTGTTTACTTGTAGATTTAACTACTTTTACACCAAAACAAACAAAACAAAAGCAGTATATAATCTTGATATAATTTTGAATTGTACGAATTACAAAAATAAAATTTATACTTTTTAAATAATTGTTTCATCGAATATTATGTAATACAGTAAAACTTATTAGGATTTTATAATTCGAAGTAAATATCTCGAGTGTATTATTTATTATTACTTATTTAATACTTTATTATATATATATACCGACGAATACACACCACATGACTGTAACAGTAAGCAAAATGCAGTTTTACAAAATATCTAACTCCATTGCAATATTTGTCCATTTCTAGCGCTCGTAAAAATAAAAACTAAAACAAAATGTATAAAATATATCAAACAGACTATTTCCATTTACTGTTAACACAACAGCCAATATCCGATTCAATTTGCATGAAGGTTATAAATTGTGAACGTGAAATAGAAGAAAGGTTGGAATTTTATGCCATGACATTGTCGGGAATCTACATATCTGTTTACAAACGTATAATTTTGTTAGCGCTAGTAGATGATTTAGATACAATGTCTCTATTATTGTGAAATATGATCTGCATTGGAAAAAATAATAAAATAAAATATTTGAACTCAATATTTTATATAATTGGATTATGGATTACATATGTATATATTTATTACCTTCATGCTGTATCCCGCACAGAGAGAACCTGTAAATTTAGTGTTAAAACACTTCCGTCTCGCACTTTCTACCGAATTCTGGAACCACTGCAAGTTGATTGGCGCAACTTAACGCCGCGCATTACGTATACTTTTGATGATAAATTCTTTAAGACGATAAGTTATTAAATATATGAGTATCGTATTTGATCAACACGTGAAGAGAAAATGCTGAAAAAATATACAAAAGACTAATAGTGAAATTTGTCATTCAAGAAGACGTTAAGGGTCACATCAAAGAAGATGGATGCGACGGAGATAACCCTGCGACGCGACGCGACGCTGTGTCCCAGAAGGAACATTTTTCACACCCCATTCAAATTACCGACTTAGTTCATTTTGAATAATTTATATAGCGACGTTCCAACCATAAATATCGATGATATATTAAAATGCTTTTCAATGTTACGAATCGTCTTTTAATATTGTATGACATAGTTTAACGTGCTTGCGTATTAGATATAATAAAATTATTATTGTAATAAAAACATATGTATCGAATCGTTGATTTCTTTGAAGTGAAGACTTTAGCTACCAATGAGAAGCAATTATTTAATAAAATATTATATCTGTTAGATAAAACCATAATATTTATTATACATACCTACTTAACTTTGCATATATATATTATTAAAAAAATATTATAAAGCTACCAACATCAAAACTAAATCTAGGGTAATTTCTTTGAATTTTCTTTAAAGTATATTCTGATTTGTATGGAAGTAAGACTTAAGAATTTTTACTGAGCAAGCGTATTTTTTGCTCAAAGTTTGGTAAGTTTCTTGAGCCCTTAATTAGTTAAAAATTATATAGAGGAAAGATGTACGAGATGGTGCTCTATAGGGATGCTAGTTTCAACGATATTAAAATTAACATAACCGGAAGATGCAGTTTATATAACCAACGTCATAATATTTGAATTTTTTTAAATTCTACTACAGGATAATTTTGGACACCAGTGTCTAAATATGTAATTTAAAATTTAAAGTTTACCTTTTTACACCTCAAATCCATTCAAGTTACAAAACTTAAAATTTCCATTTGGAATTGAAATGTTTAATATCAAATAAGTAATCGCTATATTTCACACACATCGGAGTAGGTGAAAGAAGTAGAGAGAATGTAGTGTTACGACACTCCTGTCACCAGAGCAAAAGTGTGAGTACATTAAATATTTAATTTATTTGAATAAATCACTTTATTCCCCTGCGCTACGATTGGAGATTATATTATATTGAGAGAAGTATAATGTTTAAAAAATATAATAGTATAAAATAAAAAATTAAAGCCGCCGCGCCGTAGCGCAGTGGTATAGCGTGTGCCTGTAAACGTGAAGGGCAAGTAGCATTAGCAAGAATCATAAAGTAAAAATCTTCTTAGAATTTCTTTAACGTTATCCAAGACATATTAAATGCCCACATTCGCCTGTTCCAGGATTACAGAACGTTATACATCTTAAATATTATTATATTAATAGATTATTATATAGTCATTATTCTTGTACTTTTCTAGAATAAATTTAACAACTGTTTCCCTAAATATATCCCCATCCTTTTCCTGTATCAGAGTGCAATACGTTTCGGCAAGCGAAACCCAGAGACGGTTTATCGTCTAACTTATCTCAAACTGATCGAGACAAAGACAACGCTCCCATCTGGAATTCAATTCTACTAGTGTGCAATAAGTGATGTTCTAATTTCGATCTGCATGTATTGTATGTAGGTATCTATGGTTAATTTACAAATATTTATGTATTGAATAAATAAAATTAACAAATCAGCTTCACGCTGTATCCCGTACACAGCAGGGTAGGTAGAGGGAACCTAGTGTTAAGACATTCCGTTCCCCAGTTTCTGCCGATTTCTGGAGGCATTGCGTGTTGAGTGGCAGAACTGAACGCCGCGCTTTGCCTTGACACCAGAGCGAAAAAATGGAAATATAAATTTAAGTAAATATTTCATCTCCTCGAGTGGAGGTCGAACCCACAACCATTTGGTTTTATAGTCACACATTGTGCCCCTGCTCCACGACTGGTGCATTTATGTATTTTTTTGTTTAGCATCACGTTGTATCCTGCACACAGCAGGCTAGGCAAAGGGAACCTAGTGTTACACTCCGTTCTCCACTTCCTACTGAATTCTGGAGGCATTGCGTGTTGAGTGGCAGAAGTCAACGCCGCGCTTCCCTCCCCTCTCTGATTATGTGTTTTATAATTGTAATATATAAATGTAGTAATATTTACGTATTATATTTGAAAGATGAAGTGCAAATATCTTGATAACGCTGAAGTAGTTAATTTAACTGCAGTCATGAATTGTAAATTGAATTCCGAAGTTATAAAGCCGTGATTGAACAGGTAGATGCCTGTCATTGAGAATTATTGTTCTTCACTCGTATTGAGGTAGCTCAAACAAGTGTTCATATAAATTAGTTTGTGCAGTGTGCAGTGCGTTATGTATGTTTACATTTTGTATATGCCTATATATATGTATAATATTTGTATTGGCTTGTATAGGCATTTGTTGCTGCGGTGCGATTTTTTTTGAAATTCTCATTTTTTATTTTTAATTTCTTTTCTCAAGATTAAGATATCTGATAGCAAGATAGATTATTTTTATGTGGCTGTGACGGCCGGAGATGTTTATGTGCTGCTGTATTGAAAATGAAACGGTCATTATGACAATAAATAATAAAAACCTTGTAAATAAGATCTAGTTGGAAGTTTTCAAAATATGTCAATTATACTTTTTTAAAAACGTATAAAAATTTTAACGTAGCGGGATTTGAACGTTCTGACCACTAAGCCATACACTTTCATCAAGCTACGTCGAAATTCTTATACGTTTTTTACAACTTATTTATATTGTTAGCACGTCTATAGGGAGATTTTTACAAATATCGTTGTTAGCATCTCTGTAGGGAGATGCTAACAACGACATTTGTAAAAACATAAATAAGTTTTTACATAAATTATTTTTATACG
The DNA here is from genome assembly GCA_013421005.1 of Heliconius erato x Heliconius himera. Classification (NCBI taxonomy): domain Eukaryota; kingdom Metazoa; phylum Arthropoda; class Insecta; order Lepidoptera; family Nymphalidae; genus Heliconius; species Heliconius erato x Heliconius himera. The sequence goes on from JAATLQ010019041.1 coordinate 23,336, forward strand.
TTTCTAAAAAAGTATTTTTTCTCTCCTCAATGTGGAATAACACTTTAAAAAAAGTAAAAATATGTTAATTATATTCCTTTAATTTATCAAAGAAATATAATTAACATATTTAAATACCATCCGCTTTAAATAGCTTTACTTGTATATAATTAGATACCTGTCTATCAATCAATGTAAGAAGATCTTGTATTTTTGGCCATTTCTTACCATACGAATTACTAGAAAAATTGTACACGTGTACAGATCTCTGGTTTATTTATTATGTAATCTTTTTGAAATTTGAGTTTTTCCTAGAAACATAAATAGATTAACAAAATAAGTTATTTTTGACCAACATGGATATAAGAAAAAATATTTAAGCCTACATTATAAATATATACATTTAAATAAACACAAAAATAATACTCAGATTGATAAATTGTACATAAAAAGTTGGACACCATCAATCCCATTATCAAGAGAGACGTCCAGACTACGACACTATAGAACTAGACGCAAAGCCGGGATTTGCATAACACAGCTGGGATCATCAGTCGTGATTGTTTCGACGCTGTTACGGCTCTCGTGAATCACAGGGCTTTCCGACAATAAATATTGTTTTTCAATTTACTCCTGTGGATGTAATTTAAACCCTTTTATTTGTATATATAATTCACAATATTGTTTACTAAGTGTTTTTTTTTTCTAATAATTTTGATTCTTTAATTAAAATATGTATAGATAATTATTTAATTTAAAATTATATGAAGTCATTTTGTCGTTGAAGTTGGAGATTCTTTATTAATTTATTTGATAATAAACTAAAAATATTATTCATAACTTTATTTAAAAAATCTATACAAACATACTTAAATAATTTTTATAAATTTTTAATGTTTTGTAGAATAAAGAGTAAGAACAAGCGGTTCTTGCGTCGTGCTTGAGTGTACGCTTATTTAGATTTTGCATATCAAGTAGTGGAACAATTCTGTATTTCAATTCGGTTTTCTACTTCTTCTTATTATACAGGATATTTATAGTATATAAGTATATGTAGTATATTAATATATGTATTATATACGTATTTATTAGTACCATAAATTCCCTAGAATACCTAAATCCTGTTATGAATATAAATTATTATTATTGAATATTTTGTTATTTAAAATTTATTTTAGGTACTTTTAGTAGTATCAGCAAAACTGACAAGCCTAAACTGAATAGATATTCGATGTAAAATTTTTACGCTTACTTGCGTAATACTAAAATTTCAACACAAGTGCAAAAAACGCCTACGTTCACAAACTTCAACAATCAAACCGAATTGTTCTACGGACGTTATATTGAAAATATTAACAGTATATATAGTAAATTGACAGTAAAGTTTTGAATAAATAATAATTGCAATTGATAGTGACATTGTTTTGAAAATTAAAAAAAGCCTTATTTTGAAAACGTATAAAATTTTAACGTAGCGGGACTCGAACCCGACCAGATCGGTTTCTAGGAGGCGCGGGTATTTAATAAGTATTTTTTGTTTCTAAGAGTGGAATAACACTTTAAAAAAAATAAAAAATAAAAGAATCCTCTTTATTCATACAAAATATTAGTCGTGTGAGCAAGGCAAAAACGTTCAAATCCACTTCGCAATTAATGTTAAACAAACTATAATATTATGTTTTGGGTTTTGAAACTCGACGTAAACACGGTTATAATTGTGAACCCGCGTTCGTAATAGTTAATGACGTCAGTATAATTAAAGTAAACTCTGAAAATCGTCTCCCTATAGCTAACAGAACATGTTTGCCTAAACAGGTGCAGAGTGGATCGTTATGCGGTGGAATTAACATAATGTTTGCTGTTGAAATGTTCCCTCGCCTAAACGGAATATTGTACGAGAGTCATAAGCATTTCCTATAAAAAATACAGAAAACTATCTTAAGTTATCATGCTATAAGATACATAAACTTTATAAAATTAAATATTATATTTTTTTTTCAGTTTCACGTTGTATCCCGCAAATGCCAGGATAGGGTAGGTTTCCCAATTTCCGCCGAATTCTGGAGGCGTGTTGAGTGGTTGAACTCATCGCCACAATTGCTTCGTTACCAGAGCGAGATATTGAAAATATTCAATATTTCATTTGCTCGACTGGACATCGAACCCACAACCTTTATTATTATATATTTTATATATTTTATATATTTTTAATTCATTATTTTAATTGTTTGATTCACTTATTTTATATTTTTTTATAAAAATATAGGATATTATTGTATTCCCGACAAGATTTATTTAATCTCAGTACTGATGATAATTTTAAATGTAATTTATTATATTTTATAGGGTTATTTAAATAATACAGTTACAGACACAATATCCGGTGTACAATTATAGATAAAATTGATAACTGTAATCTCTTAAGTCAAATTTCTCTATAAATAAATATTTTCAAAGCCACTGCATTATCTTTAAGATAGTAAATAATAAACTGATATAGATTTCGATAATTAGTAAAAGTAAAATACTTGAATAACGGTATAAACATATAAAAAGATAAGATAGCCGTAATACGGTACGGTTTACGTCAAGTACTCATATACTCCTATACGATAGTTAGATGCGTATACTAAACCCAGTTTTTCAATTTCAGCTGGACGGACGCCCAACAATCAATTGTTAGACGTAAAGCTTAAAGGATTTACATAAATCGACCTGGCTCATCAGACGTGATTGTTCTGATCGCTCGTGATGGAATTCGTAGGCATTTCCTATAGCAAATTAAATTTTGCAGATAAAGAAACTTTGCCATTTTCCAAATGGCCAATATCCTGATGGAAATTGTCTAGAATTCGTCTAGAAAGTTTTTTAAGTTAATCGTAAAAAAATATATTTGATTTCTTTTAAGTAAAGATTGTAAAAAGAAATAAAGACAATTTAAAACAAACATTACAATACATTTAATTTTCCTGTTTTGGTTCGTTAAATACGAAGCCGTCGAGTTTCTGATTGCGAGGAGCGGAGTGTCTTAACATTATTAGTAAAAAATAATTAGCATATATTTATACAATTTTGATGAGAAGGTTCAGGTCTTAAAGATTCAACTCTCTTAGCAAACATAAGTTATAATTGAGTTGTACAAGTAAAATATGTAAGAGTTCTTTACTCCAGATTGGTACTAAAAATTACAAAATTAATTTCATTGTGAGGTTTATATTGTACCTACCACAATAAGGCAAGTTAAGTTTTTTTTGTTAATTAACCATATTGTAATTTAACCAGTAAGCAGAAATGAAATATTTATTTGCATTTATATTTTCACTTCTTCGCTCTGGCGTCAAGGTAAAGCGAGGCGTTGAGTTCCACCACTCAACACGCAATACCTCTAAATCTGCGGAAAGTGGGAAACGGAGTCTCTTAATACTAGGTTCCCTCTGCCTACCCTGCTGTGCGTGGGATGCAGCGCCAAGCTGATTTTTAAAACTTATTCCTTCACTCTGAGGTATGAGGTCTGAAAGTTTTGTCACTTCAGATACAATGCCTCCAGAATTTGGCGGAAAGTGGGTAGCGGAGTGTCTTAACACTAGGTTCTCTCTACCTACCTACTTATGCGGGGTATATAAATATATACAGCGTGAAGTTAAAAAACATTTTACATTAAAATGTATCGTTTTGTCTGCCATTATTTCTGCCATTTTTATAATAGATCGATGTGTTGATACGAGAGAACTGTTTCCAGATATTTTCATTTAATTCTTGTTAATCCATTGTTATTTCGTTGTTTTTTAAAATTGCTTGTTTTATTAAGCTTATTGATTGTTTTGTTCTTGTTATATTGACGTTTTCATGCTTAAAACATGAGTAGGGGAATTGTGCTTAAGATGACATACTTTTTCTTTCAAGACAAATATTTGAAATAAATGAAGTCATGTGAGATCAGGACATTGCGTATATTATCATATATATCATAATCAACGAAAGTATTGTAGTTTCAGAACAATAGAAGCAACATAAAATTAAAAAACAAACATAAATCGCACTTAGGTCGACCGGTGTAAGACGACATACCTATAGGGTAAGATGACATAGACGTCATAAGCTGCGATCCACTGACTTTTTTGTTCACACGTGACTTTCCTGTAGAAGTAGACTTTAGCAATGGAGAAATTTCATTAAGTACGCTCTTCTCTTCTGGCTTCTTAATCGATCCTATTTATAAGTGTAAGATGACATACTATGCCATCTCACGTTTTGTATATCATCTTACCCAATAGATATGTGAATTTAATTGTAACAGTTGTGACAAAAGTTTATGGGTAAGAATGCGCTTTTAGCGTTAGTTGTGTCATATAAAAAGCGTATTTTACATTAAAAATTACTTCAAGTAGAAAATCCTTACCTTACGTGTATTTTCACCACCAAGCAAAAGCGAAAGAAAAATTTTCTGCTATTCAAAATTACGAAAACATGAACTACTTGCCAATCTGCGTTTACCTTCCTTCATAATGAATTTGAATACTAGCGATATCTTCAGACACTCTCTAAAACGTCATAAGATCACACTTAGCGCAAATATTTAAATCAATATTGGCAGTGTGTCATCTTATCTTCGTATGCCATCTTAAGCACAATTCCCCTATACCTTAACCAACCTTAACCTTTCCCCGTTCCCTTAAAGTTCACAGTTTGTTAATATATAAATATGATGTAATATCAAAAAATATTATATCATAATTTGAGACATTATATTATACTACGTAATAGAAATAATTGAATTTCTCCAATATGAGTTCTTATTCAGTTAGCCTTAGTAAACAAAGATCAATAACACCGATCGGTGCAACGTAAACCTAATCATTGAGTGCTAACAGCGTTATACTAGAGCAAATGCCCACTTCTGTTGGAGAATGAAATTAATTTATGGCATATAAGTTTGTTTATGATTCATTATATTTATTAAATGACATTTGGGGGAAATAGAGACAGGGAGAATTAATTAAAACTTGACAAAAAAAAACTACAAAGCAAATATATAATATACTTTTGAAATATTAATTTGAATAATTAATTTCTTATATTAGGTATACTATTATAAAAAAATCTTTAAAAAAATTGAGTCTCTTTATTAATAAATTAGAGATAAAACAACATTGGTAATTATTTTTATTTAACAAAATCAGAGTTCGGCTTATTTTATGTAAAATTATTTTTCGCTTTTTAGCTCGTTGTTTTAAGTCGGTATTTTTTGTTAAAAATTATTTCATTCTTTGAAATATTAAAATTTAAGACCTGGAAATATTTGATGAGCAGCCATAATCGTCCAGATAAAGTATAAGAAATAATAAAATGCCGCGTTAGCAAAAGGTGTTCAGTATGGTTGATAGTTTTAATTGACAAGTAAAATCCAAAGAAAATGAAGTCTATCGTTGTATTATACTACCGTACGACTGTATCGCAATAGTTATGAATAGATAGACACTCTGAAAAATAATTTTATATAAATAATTTTTTATTAGCCTCTAACACTAACGTGGCGTTGAGTTGCAACTCAACGGGCTGACTCAAATTTTGCTGGGAACGGAAAACCGAGTGTCTTATACTTTACTTATATACACTAGATTATCTTTGTCTGCTACTACTTACTACAAATTTTAATCACAACGGTATGAAAGTAGCATTGCAAGGACCATACAGTCCACGCGAACAAAACCGAGGGTAGCAATTTGTCTTTGTCTTCCAAATTTAAACTTTGCAGTCAATTTACTTTGTAATAGACTGGATCCCAGGGCCTCTATACCTACGTCATTTTAGCAAAGTTAAAATTTCTTTAAGGATTAATAGTCTATTATGTATTTGCGACTGTATGCGTCTTCTATCTTGAAAGTGGCGCCCTTTCTGAGGTAGGTAACTTAAGGTTAAAGTAGAAACGTTCGTATTTAAATATGTTTCTAAAAATAATGTAAAAAAAATATATTTATTATTACCAGACTCTTTTCGTTTAAAATTGAGGCAAAATACGATATAATTATTGCAACGCTTAGTAGAAAAAAATAAATTAATTTTGATGAAGTAAGATGAGTTAACCGCATACCACAACTGGCGGAATAAAACCATGCAAACAGTAATGAGTTCTCGGAGAAGCACTTTTCCTTAATTTGTTACGAGCTGCGGTAACACAGTTGGTTAGGACACGGACGTCTTAGTGGCAACTACTAGTTTATTAGTGTAAATGTCTTCGCAGGCTTTATTAAATATCCTTATTTTTGTTACTTTAAAATAAGAATTTTTAAAAAATCTTTGATTACATTTTTTTCTATGTTTGAGATTTTTTCTTTAAAAATATAATAGCTATACTATACGTAAAGTAGCATTCAAGGTATATAAGAATACTTAGTAAATATATTTTTTTGTAAAATGTAAAAATATCTTTTACAAAAAGTCAGAAATGTATCTACAATTGCAAGATGATAAAGGAATACAAAAAAATGTCGAGGTGCTGAGGTCAGTTGAGTATTTCAAAAAAGAAATACCTGCGCCGCGTTAACCGTGCCCATAAATCTTGACGACTTCCGAGGGTACTTCAGACCCTTCTCTTGGAAACTTTTAGGTAACTCGCTTGATATCTCTTACTTTTTAGGCCACTTCGGCATGTTCCTGCCAAATTATGGGTGTTCTTTGGGTCCTTATACAAAGTGCAAGTTACCTTAATATATTAAAGAAACAGCATTTTACCTACAAACTCACAGCTGTAAAGTAATGACTATTTAATTATATCAAGGAAAGTTGAAGTTTTTGAAAAATATTTTTAATTTGAATAAAGAAAATATTTTTTACAAACATTCTTATACCAAGATTCAAAATAATTTAATAAGTGTATCATTATATAAATACTTTTAAAATCTGTGGTATTTATAATAACTGTTACTTATTTAGAAAAAAACGAATTTCAGCCGGCGCGGGTTCGAATCCCGTTACGTTCAAATTTTTATACGTTTACTATATAAGTATTTTTCTTTCCTTAGTGTGGAATAACACTTTAAAATGTTAAAAAGAATAATTGTTGTTTCTATTTATTATTATAAAATACATAGCTATATATTTAAATAATAGGTACACGTTAGAATCGTTGACTAACTTAATTGCTTGTAAAGTTGCAGCGGTTTTCCAACCAAGTTTAAGTTTGGTTAAGACAAAGTGCATCTTTGAGATTCCAACAGTTAACATTAGTGTTTCCTTCAGTATTTTATCTCTAAAAGGCTCCTTAACTGATATTTTACTTACATGAAACGAGATAACAAGATTAAAAAAAAATAAAATTCAATGCTTGTTTTTTTAACGTTTTCGTTAAATATGTATTTGAGCTTTTCAAAAGTTATAACACAGTAAATGGCTTTAGAATGTATTCAAATTTAGTATTTCTAATTATATAATATCTTAATGGCTTAAACGTGGTCTTTAACATATTACATTTAATCTGTATTCCCAGTTTGCAAGTTAAAATAAACAGTTAAAATTTGGAATCGTGCCTAATGTCTGCAGGGCATACATATGAATGTACGTATGTACAGATAGATAGTTTCTATTTAGCGTTCCTATTAGTTATTCATAGTACCATTTTGAATTCTCGCTTTAGAGACTTAGATATTAGACAAAGTTACCTTAGTCAGTTGTATGTTGCTTTTCATTTTATTTAAACAAAATTTGTGCTGGCTACGATAGTTGTTATTAAAGTTTAACACTCAGGCTTGGCATTGGTCAATTTCATGTGAAGGGAAGAAATACCTGAATCACGATAACTGCTCCAATAAATCTTCACGGTTTCCGAGGAGCTTCCTCTTTGGGTGCTTTTTCTTATAAACTTTACAAAGCTCGTTTAAAGGATACCGCACATTTATCGTCTTGTTACATAGTGCTAGAATATTACTTAATTTTTTTTTATATGACTATTAAGTCATATTATTCAATTACCACTTTCAAGTCTTTGCATTCTTCGAGTACATCTAAAAAATTAAATCAGCTTCACACTATATCCCGCACACATTAGAGTAGGCAGAGGGAACTTAGTGATAAGACATTCCGTTCCCCCATTTCCGCCGATTTTTCGAGTCATTACGTGTTAAGTGGCGGAACTCAACGCCGAGCTTTTGCCTTCGTGCCAGAGTGAAGAAATAAAAATATTAAGAAATAATAATTCATTCCCTTGAGTGGGGAGCGAACCATCTGGAAGTTTTATGAATGACAGTTTTCATCCACATTTTAGTATTTTCCATAGCGTTTTATAAAGTTAAATGAATGATTATAAAGAACTTTGAAAAATCTTTATATAATTTATGCTTACTATTGTATATTTCAGCGCACTTTTTCTTACATTTCCGATTAAGAAGAGAGAGAGAGAGAGAGAGAATGAGAAAAATCAAAAAGGCTGTTGATTATTAATAGTCGTAGTTATTATTAAGTTAATTATTTCAAAAATAGTATCTCCACCAAATTTCAATAAGATTTTTGATTATTAAGATTTGACTAAAAAGATTTATTTTTACTTGAATTCAAGAAATATTTTTATATCCAGTTGATTATTTTTAACAGCAAATAAAATAATAATGTTGTTGGTTACTGTCTTATTAAATAAAAATGTTATTTTTTATAATGAATTTATAATTAATGTAAAGAAAAAAATGATTGTTACCAAGCAAAGAATTATAAATTTATTTACTTGTTAATGTCCTTATAAAAAAAATAATAAGTCTAATTACTTAGAAAAATAATTGTTAGCATACCCAGGAAGTTATTATACAGAGTGTTTTTGTCAGCACCACTTTAAACGAAACCACAGTTTTAACTACTCTATAAAAGCCCAATACAATTATAATTTTTTTTCCCAAAAATTCGATTCGTTATCGTTGTAAAATAAAACGTCATTTGTCAAGAACGACGCACTCCGGCGATACATAAACCTATCAGCGGAGAACCACCGCATACGCCTCATTCCGAAATCGAGTCGTAGGTATTGGCGGCAAAGTTCAAAGTTGTTTAACATTTAGTAGTATTTTTGTAGTAGTATGTGTTTACGTTATTGGTATCTATGCGTAACTCCGTCACACGATATACAAGTATGGATAAACATCGTGAAATGAAAAACAAAATCCTACATCTAAACTGTTGAGATATCTTGATTTATTTCTTTAGGTATGGGTTGGAAATATTTTATCCAATATGCTGTTTCCGTAAAAGGAGCGCTGACGCTTCCAGCCTGTATACATACTTCCTTTATATAGTATAAGCGTAGCTTGGTTAATCATAATTTTGCTACAAATTATGTAATGTTCCTTTCATAAATGACCGTGTCTCTTTTAATACAAGCTATTTATGAAAGGGACAAAACAACACATTATTTGAAGATTTTGAAAATAAATAAGTAAGAAACAAGCATTAATAATTATTGTAGTTTTTTCAATAGTAAAATAATATAAGCGTCTCATTTACCTTCAACCTGTTCAAAATATTATCTCACTCATTTACTAGAACCTCTATAATAAAGGTGTCCCTTTCATGGCACCTATCCCCTATAGCTTTTGTATTTTTGAGACAACATTTTAAACATATAAAGTTATGCATTACTAATATATGTGTGTAGTTATCATGAAGTTCCATAACTCAATGTAGTCCGTGTAAAAGTTATAATATAATGTGTTGTAAATCCATCGAAACTTTCATATTGTATATTGTAGCCTTCTCGCCTTTTTCGGCATCGTAAAATATGCAGAGAATCTAGTCTCAAGACACTCTATCATCCAGTAACCACCTGACGTCCAAACATTGCATGTTAAGTGACGGGATGGATCCCGTGCTTTATTTTGCTGTGATTTATTTTGGTAAAGCGGGAAAAAGAAAACAATTAAGGCCCCGAGCGAGGATTAAACTCATAATGATCGCTAAAGACCTCCTGCGCCACTATGACCTCGTATTCCAACCATAATTCGTAATATCTATCAATCTGCAATATACATTATACTATACATGTCACTTATGCGGTATGCTAATACATTTAATCAAATTACGCTAATCATATGGATGTTGATATATATTTATAGATATATTACATATACATATATATCATTGGGTAATTTAATTATACTGTTATAAGGGTATGTGGCGCTATGACTGTTTAGTGGAATTTTACCCTTTTATCGTATAGCGTTATATCAGTATGTAAGATAATATATTATATTTTATATGAGTATTAACAATTTTTGCGAATTTATTTTAATACTATACGCAACATCCTTATTCCGCTATGCTATACTATAAATTTATATGTTTCTAGGGCTTTACGACAGATGTACAATCAAATCTATTCTTTTAATTATCTATTGCGCATAGCCGAACTCAACGACGCACTTTATCTTGCCAGGGCGAGGAAATAAGTCCAAAAAAAACCTACAGAATGAGCATCAAACACATATGCTATATTTTTTTTAATTTAGATATTTATGCTGTATAACAATTTGACATTCAATTAAAAAAGTTTCTATTTTCTAAATGACATATGCAAATATTATTTTCACATGTATTTCTTAAAATATCAAGATACAACACATTACCATCTGTCCGCGCTACATTTGGTGTAAAATAAGTGCATTATTTTAAAAGCACTTTACGTTAAAATGCACTCAGTCGACACGTCGTCGCCCCAGTTTGTCCAAACGATGGAAAGCATTTAATGCAAATCAACTGTGTGACTGTGGCTATATTTACTTAACTTTAAATTTTAGTATCACTTTTGAAGCGAAACTAAAATATATCCACCTTATATTTATAGTACTGTGTACTCGAATAATAGAGTACATAATTTTTTTAGGGTTCCGTACTTTAAAATGAAGAAAAATAGGACCATATTGTTGGCCGGCTGTCCGTTTGTCAAGACCATTTATTTTGAGATAGCGTGGAAGTCACAATCAGAAATGCCTATAAAATATTTAGGTCTAAGGCACCGTTATGCAATACTATTCCACCGTTTATGCATTGTTTTTGCTGCATTTTGTGTAAAATTCGCCGCGTAATTTAAACCTATAGAGTACTTCCCGTGGATGTACAATTATAAAATTTGGCAGGAAATGAGAACTTGCAGTACAAATAAAGAAAAAGTCAAGAAAGTGAAAATGTATAGATAATTAGTAGAAAAAAATCGTTACAAATTTATAATTGTAGTTCATTTCATACAAAATGTGCAAGTGCGAGTGCGAACGTCGACAAATTTAAGTTCGTCAACATTTGTAAACTGTACAAGTACAAAACTATAAAACTCAACGGAAAGCCATTGAAATACAATCCTGAAATTAGTACAGAACCCGCAGTATCTAGTCCGACTCCGTTGATATCGATTATAATAAAACAAATTTATGTCTCAAATGTCGACATATATGTACATTAGATTTTTCCTAATCTGATTAGACCAGCTACCACCAAGTTACCCCACCTTATGCTATGCGAAATAAGAGATGAAGCTGAAAAAAAACTAAAATAATATAAGCTATAATTTTAAAATTCTACTTTCTCAGTTTTTATATTGTTTATTCCACTTTTCAAACTTAATTATGACATCTGAAAGAAACTCATAAAGAGATTTCCTGCGCTTTGTTTTGTCTTTGTCACCGAGAACTTTTGTTGTTAGACCTCTTGAGGTCTACTGACTTTTAGCATTGGCTAACACTTATAATATTCTAAATCTGTTGTGAAGATAGCTCTTATTAAATTATTGAATTAAATTCAAGTAAATATTTTTCATAATATTAACATATCTGTTCAAAAACAAAACAAAACAAATACAAATAAATATATTACATCAGTATATCTAATTTGTATTACTGTGCTGTTCAATTAAAGCTATGCACTTCAAGTTTTAGCTCTAGGGATATTCTGTCTGACACAATTGTTACATGGCCAGATTGCCTCCCAGTGTGCTAAGTGATCTCAAGATTCATGAGAGATTCATGCTCTACTATATGCTGTACTAGAACACTATATTTAGTTACACTAATTTGATAAATGTCTATGACGTGTATGTTTTGACGAATTTTTTTTGTTATTGGAAATTCAAAATGTTTTCAAGGATTAGCTTACGTACGGATTTTTATAGTTAAAAAAAACGGTGACGAAAGTAAAGCTTTTGTATAGAATTAATATATTTTTTGGCATCAAATAGCAGTAGAAATGGAATTGAAAATGTGAACTTACATATTTATGTCGAAGGATCCATCCATCCACGGGTAAACATTTTTTTGTATTTTTTGCGATGTTTGGAAGCATCCCTTGCGAGTGCATATGCAGCAGCAATTTTTATATAGCTATATTTTACACGAAGAGTAACAAAACATCGTTTGCCTCAAAATATTGCAACAGTAAAAAAAAATTTAGGAATCGTCTAAAGCTATGGCCACAGCACTCTTATTTCGTCTAATATTACTAATATTTTCATACATATTTTTTTGATCCATATAATTTGTTTATATGTCACTTTCTTACTATAGTTAATGTTATCTACTTCTATAATTTTATATCTACAAATAATATAAATAAAACTGTACTGGGTACTGGGCAGGTAGATTGCAGTATTCCACAAATAACTTAATCAATAACCAGCTCGCTAAGGTGAAATAGATACACTGTCTGGCCTTATATTAATAGAAAAATTGTATTTTTAATTATTTCTATTATTTAAAAAGAACTTTTTTGTCCCTTAGGTGAATAATTGTAATGATGAAGAATTGTTATATAATCTTGTTATTTAAAAGCCAATTTATGTAACTTTGATTATTTTTATACTTATAAGCATAAAAAAAATGTTGTTAATGTACATAATATTTTTTTTTACTTTATGTGATTATATTTATATTTTTACATAATATGGTTTTTTAACAGCTGTATACACTGATTTGTAATGTATGAACTTTTAAATAATTTAAAAATATATATAATAAATGATAATGGCATAGTGCTAATTATTGGTTCCATTTCCACTAGGGAAATGATTTTATATTTAAGTTATTTTCAGTTATCTGATCTGGTACATTTAGTTAAATTAAATGTTAAAATTAATTTCTTTAGAATATATAAATCAATGTTTTGTATATGGTGAAAGAATATAAGTTATATTTATTACATTTTTTATAATTTATTTGAAAAGCCACAAGCATAGTAGATTTCTCACGGAAATGATAAAAAACATATGTGGGAATATATTTGCACTCTATCGATTTTGCAAAGGAAAACCCCAGTGTTGCGGTAATTTTTACCTAATATCGAATAAAAATGGCAGAATATTAGGCAGATCCAACTTACAAATACTTTATATAACACTTGGATATTTAAAAATGATTAAATTTTACAACAATAGACTGTATATTGTTGTTATTAATGTTGATGTGTTTGTAATTATAATCTATCCTAGGTTAAATTAAATACAAGATTTTCAATTTATCAATCGTCGTTATGAAAATAAATATCTATTGACATATGTACATTCTATATGTAAAAACAATTACTTTAACTTATTCAAATTCAAAATATTCCTTATTCCCGATTGCTAAGGAAGGGTTATGTTTTTCGCGCGTATCTTGTATGTATGTATGTATGTAATATTTTTTATTACCTCATATCTCCAGAACCGCTGAACGGATTAACATATTTGAGGTATCGTTAGATTCGTATTATCAGCCCAAGTGTTCTTAAATAGGTAACATTAAAAAGAAACAATCATGGCGGCTGTGGGACGCCATTGGACTTAGTGAAAAAAAAAATCGTTTCGAATGCCACAATGTGGATATCAAATTCAAGAGCTCCATACGAGGATTTCAAAAAGGTATATCATGACTATCATTACTATTACGAATCCTAACAAAAAAGTGAATAATAAAATAAATATTTGTAAAAACAAAAACCCCGACTGCAGAAAACTAAAAAGAAAATAAACAAGCCCAATAGTTTATTAGGAATAGCAGTCGGGACCTATAATAAGTAAGTATAGGAAGTGGCGGATTCTTCAATCAATAAAATCTTTACCAGGAACCTCGCATAATTTAAAGAGGTCCCGACTGTTATTCCTAATAAACTGTTGGGCTTGTTTATTTTCTTTTTAGTTTTCTGCAGTCGGGTTTTTTGTTTTTACAAATATATTTTTCAAATAGGCTCTTATAAGCACTTTTGAATCGAATGTCGAATGAACATATAAACAAAACAAAAAAAGCTACCACCGGTTCGGAAGGCAGTTCTGCGTATATGCTCTGTTAGTTTAATATTAAGATATCACACTTATAACTATATCAAAAAGCGACTAGTTAGTGATAGAATTCTTACAGTATTCTGATTCAGTCGTCTCCCTTAGACAGGTGGATGTTACTCAATTAGCAACAATTATTCAACAACGACCGACTGCGACCCAGAAGTTTTCTCGTCTATTTTTTGTAATTAGTTTAATTCCGAGCAGCGACTCCGGTCCATTCGCAAAGTCGTTTATCGTTTTACAGCTTATGGCGGATAGAAATTTTCACATCTAAATTTGATTTGATCTTACATGATTGCAAAACACTGCTTTAATTTTTTTGGTTTTATACTTTTTTTTAAACTAATCAAACACCTTTCTTTTCTTGTTATTCGTCGTCGTATACCGTCGTCGAATTCAAGTCGGGTAAACCGAGGTTTCGTAAAGTAACATCTCTAAAATCAAATACTGATAACTATTCATCTCCAAGTGTGTATAGAAACATGTATCACTATATTATTGTGATATTTAATCATAGAACCAATCCGATCAGCAAAAAGGGTTATCGATTTCGTTTGCTATGTATGCATTATTTAATTAACATTTACTTGCAGCTTCGCCTCCACGTCAAATATTAATATATTTTTATTTTTATTATTTTTACTATAAGTCAAAGAACAAAAGAGACTAACTAAACCAACAAAAATTACTTTTTTAAACTAGCGTCCGGATATTTGCCACAAGCTTTCCAGCTTTATAATATTAGTATAAATTATTTATGTGCATTTCTTTTTTTGAATAGATGGCAAGTAGTAATCAATAATAATAGTTAATAAGTAAGAAGTCAATGCCTGTGTAGATTCATATATTGTACTTATACTACGTAAAGTCCATTGCAAATCACATAAAACGATATAGCCGAGATAATCCATAATTATATTATCAAAGCGTCACTATATTATTTACAATAAAAGTGTAATAAATATCTTGATATATATTATTACTCTATAAATAAATGTTTTTTCGACCAGTCTAGAACAGGAAAGAGATATGATATGCAATTGACGTAGTTGTAAAAAAAAATATGTAATACCACTATAATTGTGTGTTATAATTTAATAAAAAAAAATCCAGATAAAATTTCGTTTTTAACAAAAAGTGAAGTTTATTTTATATTATTGGGTTAGGATTCCGTAACTCAAAACTAGTACTAGTACTAACAAAAAAAACGGGACCCCATAGGACTAATTGTCGTCGCACTTGATCTTTTTTTTTAGTTATTTCAGCTTCATGGTTTGTGCCTTATATAAAAATTGTCCAACAGGAAGACTTTGATGTGATAACTCTTTTTCCGTTAAAAATAAAATAGAAATATGACAAAATGTAACCTATTCTCATAAACTTTTAGGGTCACTGAGCCTGTGCATATGAAACAACAGATGCAGAGTTCAAGAGTCTAATATTATAAAGTATGTTTAATTTTAAATTTAATAAAATAAATTAATACAGAACATATTTTAATTAACTTTATATTATTTATTAAATGATAATTTTACTTAAATTACACTTACAATTACATTGCCATGTCAGGATTAACTGCCAGGCCCTCTTCCTTGCTTTCAACAGCCGCATCCCAGCATTCAACCAGAAGATCACCTGTTGAGCGATCATGGCGTAAACCATATTGACGGTCATTGATCAATCGGTGTTTCTTCATATACGAGTAGACTAGGAGGTGGATAGCCATCTCCATCTGATGGATAGCTTATTATGTTCTCTATCACTTTATAGACTTTCATAGTTAGTTGGATTGGAACCATTATCTTTCTTCGGAAATGGATAAGATCGTACTTCCACGAGTCTGGGACTACGCTTACTGAGTAAGAGTGCAACAAACGCATTACATAACGTTATAAGCATTTTACTTCTAATAATACTTACTCCATAGTCTTAATACCTACTGTTTCTATACTGCAATATACTCAAGAGTTGTCAAGAGTCTTATTAACGCAAATTAAATTGAATTTGTACTAAGACGAGGAATTTATATTGCACTGGCGACGTAACACATAAATTTCATTTTCAATTAACGCTTAAGCTCTTTACCCGCTACACCTACATCTTTCATTTCTGCTAAGTAATTAAGCAAAATTGTTATTTATTACATATATTTTTTAACTTTACGCACCTACTGTTTGCATATGTGGGATTGAGTAAGTTGGAAGAGAAATACAAACGTTTACTTATGAACCACATACCTTTTGATAGATGTTGGATTCGTCGGTTGTAGCTTCTTGTAGGACTGACACAACTGAGTTATGTATATGTAACTTAAGTATTCAAATGTTCTTATTATAACCTAACAGAACAATGAACTTTTTGATTTTGATTCGATTTATTGTAGGTCGTAGATATTTTTGTACATTTTTTTAATATTTACCTGTAGTATTCACGTAATAGCGTGTAGTAAAAGGTGAATTCTTAATTTAAAAATATAATATTATAACTTACACCTTGTCAGAATATTTTAAAGATTGATAGCCGTGTTCCTACACTGTGTCCACGATAACTATTGGGTATTAAACAAAATCATTTCATATCAAATAAATTATACCACTTTTTTGTATTTTTCTGATAAGTATACTTAGAAAGATGGACATTGAATCCCCAACATAAAGAAATGTAGTTAAATAAATATGTTATTGAGGTGACACTGCACTTTCATATAGATTTGTTGCAAATAAATGAAAGTGTACACCTAGTGATAAAAAGTGAAAAAATAAAGATGTATCTAACATCTTTGGTACTAATGAAATGAAACAGGATGCCAGAACCAAGAAAATAGAAATCATTTAAACATAATTATTTCCCTAAAGTGGCGATTGAAATCATTGTTCCACTGTACCACGATAGAGCATGAGTGTAATTCTTCACGACAAATAGGGGTTTTTAGTGGTTTAAGTGCACACTTGTGTCTTCTGGGGGTTGAATTGGACTAGGTTCATTTCACCACATAAAGAAAAAAATCTTGAGGAATGCTTCAACAGAAGACACCAGATATTCCCAATTTACTTTGTTATAAATTTAGTTATAATAATCATATTAAATAATTTTTAAAAACGATTTATTTTCAATCGATTTTTAAGCAACAATATTTATTCAGTTAGTGAACAAAATGACAGATTATGCAGTTTAAATATTCAATATGTAAGTATAACTTGGCTCTAGGCCAAAACTATATTGGTGCGTCAACTTTTAATCACCCGCGTTAATGCTAGCAGTAGCCTGCCAAAATGTAGGTGATTAAAAACACGAGAAAAAAACGGCGTTTCCATATTACGTCTTAAATTCCACGCAAAGTGGAACTCTACAATGGATTAATAAGATTTTTTAGAATAATTATATATAAAATTATTTCATTAAAGTTATTAAGTATGATCTAGCTACATAAATAAACGACGAATAAAAGACTTCGTTTCCTTTCAATTTCACCGCTGAGATGAAAAGTCTTCCAAGAACAAAGACATTAAAAAAACTTTTTTGCGTTCCAGCAATTATAATATCAAAAGAATTCCTTTTTGGCCATTAAAATATTTTCTCAATATTTTTTTTACATAGACTATTTAATAGGTAAGGTATATAATTATTAAATTGAAATAGAAATTTGAGGCTGTCGTGGCTCAGGGGCAGAAGCGTGTGATTGTAAGCGCGACGGATGTGGGTTCGATTTCCTTACAACTCTTGTGTTAGGAAAAATTAAATATTTAATATAAAATATTTTATTTCTAGCATATAGGAGAAATGAAATATTAAAAATAAAATATAAAATATTTAATATTAAATATTTGCTCTGGCAAAAAGGCAAAACAAAGCGTTACGGCTTTCCGGTGTACCAGTTCCACCACACTCAACACGCAATCTTCCTCATCTTCAAGAATTTAGCAGAAAGTGGGAAACGAAAGTATATTAATGGGAGCAGGTTTTCAGGTTCCCGCTGCCTACCCTGCTATATACGTGAAAAAAAAATTAAATAAAATAAAAGAGGCCGGTCGTGGCGCAGCGGCACGAGGTGTGACTGCAAAACCGACTGGTTGTGGGTTCGATCCCCACTCGAGGAGATGAAATATTTACTTAAATTTATATTTCCATTTCTTCGCTCTGGTGTCGAGGTTAAGCGCGGCGTTGAGTTCTGCCACTCAACACGCAATGCCTTCAGAATCCGGCAGAAAGTGGGGAACGGAGTGTCTTAACACTAGGTTCCCTCTGCCTACCCTGCTGTGTGCGGGATACAGCGTGAAGCTACATACGTGAAGGTAAACAAATATATTTTTCAATTCGACTGTATTTTTTAAATATTTGTTACCTCACAACTTTTGACTTGGTGAACCGATTTTAATGGTTCTTTTTTATTTCAAAGCTAATACTTCCCGTTCCCATTTCAATTTCATACATTTTTAACAATGAAAAAATCATATAAGTCTTAAATTTGCATTAACTATCTGTGCGACAAATGGACGAAAAACTCAATATCCCGCCAATTGATTTCGATTATTCTTTTTTTATTGGAAAGGATAAGTTTCTTCTTCAAGGATAGTTTGATGGAAGTTTGGTTAAGTGCTGATTATGGGATCTGCTTGAAATTGAAGAAGTTGGTTCTTTTATGTTAAAAAATATAATTAAATTATATAGTTAATAATAGAAAAAAACAGTCAGTTTAGTAATTATCATTTTTTTTCTGACAGATTACAATTTAAAATTAAATCAGCTTCACGCTGTGTCCCGCACACAGCAGGGTAGGATGAGGGAACCTCGTGTTTAAACACTCCGTTCCCCACTTCTGATAGATAATGTCTTTAAATAAGATTTGAATGCTTTCTGTTTGAAGACACTGTGTATTTCTTAGTAGGGCTCGTGGTTGAACGCTTATATTCATCACACATTATAAAATTATACTGGATAATTTACTATATAGTGCCCATCGTACCCACAACTAAAACTAATTAGTACCTAACTAAAATCTACCACAGACCACAACCGGAAATAGTAATATAAATAAATATAATATTTATTTTTATATTCATACTTTAGTGGTAAGGACTCATGATATAAAAACATCATGCAAATATTTTTTACCATTTATAAAGCATCCGCGTTTGCCATATGTTAATAACAGTCACACACAATTACTATGAGGGCCATAATATTGCTTGCTATAGTAGTGGTGGGTACTGCTCATCCCATTTCTTCACCATGGGTACAAGTTATGATAAACATTAATATACCAAACCTTACTCATGAGCACATTGTAGACCAAAGCAATGAAAATATTGATATTGATTGTGATTTAAAATCAAGTGAAGAAATAAAAGAGCAACTTAACACACACGTCGATGTTGAAACAGAGCCAGAATCAAGTGAGATAAGTGAAGTTCAGTCTAATTTTAACAAAATTGACGCATGGGGTTTTGACGTACAATCAGAGCTAGATTTAAATGAGGAATCTGAAGACCAAATCAATCAAATCAATGATATTGAAACAAATACAGAAGTAGAGGAGGAAACAGATAAATATCCTTACCCACAAGTTGACGTTAAGTTGGAATTTACATCCAGCGGGGAAATCGAAGATCAGACAGATGAAAAGATCGAACCAGAACTTCAAACAAGTGGGGCAGCCGAAGACAAGGTTAATTCATCCGTTAGAGTGAAATCAAACCTAGACATGAGTAAGGGAATCGAAGATCAGACCAATCCATTAAGTAATTCTCAATCATTTTTAGAATCAATCAAGGAAATCGAATCAGAATTAGATTTAAATGAGGAAACCGAAGATCAACCCAATTCATACATTGATAGTAAATCAGAATTTAATGTAAATAAGGAAACCGAAGATCAGTCAAACTTATACATTGATTTTAAATCAGAATTAGGTTTAAATGAAGAAATCGGAGATCAGCCAAATTCATACGTTGATGATAAATCTGAATTAGATTTAAATGAGGAAATCGAACATCAACCGAATTCATATATTGATGATAAATCTGAATCAGATTTAAATGAAGAATCCAACGATAAGCTCAATTCATACATTGATCTTAAGTCAGAATTAGGTTTAAATGAGGAAACTGGAGATCAGCCGAATTCTTACAGTGATGAAAAATCTGAAAATGAAAGCCACGTTAATTTCTACGATTATGTTAGATCAAAACTGGAGTCAAGTGAGGACAGCGAGTATTAGACTATTGATTACTAGAATTAAGTATTGAAGGTTGGTTTTCGTAAGTAAATGGAGTTTATTAAATATGTAAGAGGATTTTATTTCTTTAAAGTACAATCAATAAATTCAAATCAATTACCCAGGTAATGCGATGGCAGATAGCAGGCTTGTATCTGGGTGACAGATATTTGGCAGTATGTCTTAAAATTTTAAGCACATTGCAATAGTGTTTTTGTTTTACTAGTGCCCTCATAATACTTTTCACCCATAGACATTCAAATAAAGCTTTTAAAACACATCAGTATTAAAAACGTCAATTTTGTAGTCTGTCAAAATTACTCTCGTCACCCAACTGATATAATAAAACAATTATTCCGCAGTTTTGTCTTATATTACAAAAAAACAGAAAATCAGTCTATAGCACTTATATACGACTAATCGGAAAAAATATCGAAACTATTTTCGAGGTCCCATTGTCAATGTTAACCGAAGGATCAAAGTTACTAGACTAGATTGATATTATATGATTTTTTTTAAATATTTCATTTTAAATTTACACATATATTTTTCCCCGTTTACTTTTACTTTCTTTTGTAACGTTTTACTTTTTTATCACTCACTTATTGTAAGTTTGAAATATATTTCAGTATATAAACAAAGTGTATTAAAGGATTAATTATTATTAAGATTTTTAAATATAATAAACATAAAATATATCGATAACTATTTTACATTACAGTAAATTAGCACTTCAGTGCTCTTAATTTATGCTAATTTCTCAATAGAGAATTACAAATAAAATAAATCAGCTACATGCTGTATCTCGCTCACAGCAGGGTAAACAGAAGGAACCTAGTGTTGAGATACTCCGTTCCCCGCTTTCTGCTAAATTCTGGAAGCATTGCATTTTAAATAGCGGAATTCAACAGCTAAGAAAGAAAAATAAAAATTCAAATAAATATTTTATTTCTTCGAGGGGGAATCGAACCCACAACCAGTCGAGTTTACAGTCACACTCTTGTGCCACGCGCCTGACCTTTGGTTTGAATATTTTTTTATGTTATATTATTAAATAAATCTCAATTGAAATCTTTAGTAATAAAATAATTTGTGAATATTATATTACTTGAAATTTTTATATATAAAAAAATGATAAAACTAAAAAGTTTGAGAGAAATACACGCGGACGCAAAAAATCTGTCAAGACAGTGGTAATTTCTCTTAGAGTGAAGAAATACCTGCGTCCCATTAACTGCGCCCATAAATCTTCATTGCCCAAGGTTTTTTTCCAACATGTTATGCTGCTAAGTTTGAGATACTTTTTTTTCAGCTACACTGTATACAGCGTACTGTATACCGTTTATAGCAGGGTAGGCAGAAGAACCTAGTGTTTAAACAGTCCGTTCTCCGCTTTTCGCCGAATTTTCCGAGGCAGAACTTAACATCGGGCTTTTGCATTGGTGTTAGAGCGAAAAAATAAAAATATTCATAAATAATAATTCATTTCCTCGAGTGGGGATCGATCCCACAACCGTCACGTTACAGTCACGCCCTTATGCCCCTGCGCCACAACAACTTCAGAGTGACGGCTTTAGGTATAGGGGAGAGGGGGGTAGCTTTGAACATCAGCATCTTTGAAAATATGTGTTAACAGAGCTATTTTAAAAAGAAATTTTGGTAGATTTTTTTTGAGTAGTGACAGCACTAATCTGCACACGTGTCACTTGTCGCCGCTGATATATGCGAACCAGTTGTTGAGTTACGAGGAATGTTTGATTTTGAGTAAAATTTTATACATTTTTAAATAAACGCGTAAGGATCTCAGGGATCCAATTCAAGGTATATGGTTTTATTTTTTCCTCTTTTAGTTAGAATGTTTCATATATCATGCAATAAACTAGAAATCACTACAATTTTTAAACATTTACTTGAAAAAAAAACGTTTGTAATTTTTTAATTACCACTGAGGCAGTTTTGAACAAAATAAAGGGGGCAGTTTTGAATATTATTATATGTAAAAAAATACCGCGAAAGAAAAACAGAATTAGACTACAACTTAATAAATATTGGAGACTTCGTTTTAGCGAATGTCTCATCATCTGTGAATAATAAAAAAGTAGCTTGTATTTTTTTTCTTTCTTGAGAAAGAGGACAAGTGCTACGTTAGTTTTTCAAAAGTCTTACGTAGACTAGACTTGAGGCCAGTCACGGCGCTGCGGCTCGAAGTGTGACTGTACAACCGACAGGTTGTGGGTTCGATCTCCACTCGAGGAGATGAAATATTTTGTTTTATTTTCATAATATTAGATTTATTCTATGATTGATCCCATAATGTTCATTACTTCTAGGAAGCCAAAGCTACCTTTTTGTTTGTACGTTTTTAAAAATCTATTAATAATAAATTAAATAAATAAATTAGCTTCACGCTTTATCCCGCACACAACAGGGTAGGCAGAAGGAACCTAGTGTTAAGACACTCCGTTCCCCACTTTCTGCCGAATTCTGGAGGCATGGCGTGTTGAGTGGCAGAACTCAACGCCGCGCTTAACCTCGACACCAGAGCGAAGAAATGGAAATATAAATTTAAGTAAATATTTCTCCTCGAGTGGGATTCGAACCCACAACCAGTCGATTTTTGCAGTCACACCTCGTGCCGCTGCGCCACGACCGGCCTCTCTTTTAATAATATTAAAGTTATTTAACACTAGTACTAGTACAATCGCAATATTAAACTAGGTATATTATTTTTTTAAATTAACATGGTACTGATATTTGATCTCCATCGTTTCTAATGTTAAGTTTATTAATAAAAGGACTTAAAAGCCTTTTAATTTCATTGAATTCGATGATCGTTCAAAACTGCCCCATATATGTTCAAAGCTACCCCGCAAGGGGGGCAGCTTTGAACATTTGACTACTGCTACTAAAGTTGATATTGCACCTTTACCTTATATATTTTTCTACATATGATGCTACGATTGTGTGGCACAATA